>VOQK01001553.1:0-10303 GCA_015052645.1 Benitochromis conjunctus
CGTAAGCCCCCTTCCTTCGGGTCAGATCATCACCCCGGCCTCTCTGAACTGTCACTGACCTTCTGTTTTTCTCATTATAAACTCCCGGTGTTTAACCCGCTGCCCCGTTCCCATCACAGGCTCCCCTCGCAGCCACTCATCCCCAATTTTTGCACTGAGACTTGTTTCACTGTAAATAAAAAGCACTGTACACTCGCCAGCTTGCCTCCCTCTGCGTCTGCCTTTCAAGTCCACACACAGCCCGGCCCTCGTGGCCATAACAAAGAGGATAATCATGTAAAGCAACTTTAAGAGAATCAGTTATCTCCAAAATGATTTCTGATAATAATAACAATAATAACAACAACAACATCAACAATAACAATAACAACAATAATGATGACATGGTTAAAAAAAAGAGAAAATTTCAAACGCAATAAAGTAATTGCAGTTCTGATCTGAATCTGAATCTGAATCACTTTATTTATCCCCGAGGGGCAATTAGGATGCAGTCTGAGCAGCATGGCATTAAAGATAAGGACAGGGCATAAACAGGCAGTAAGTATGAAATAATAAATACTCAAATACACAACATATACAGTATGTACACAGTTTTTAAAAATTGCACAGTTAACAAAAAAGTGACAGTTAACAAAAAAGTGGCACACTGAATGAGCACATTGAGATCAGAAAAGAATAATCAGCCCAATAATCAGCCCTCAATTAATCCCATTCAAATATCTAAGTAACAACAAGGCACATAAGGGGTTAATAAGTCCTGAATATACTTCAGAGCAATGTAATATAATGCTTTAACAATCATTAAGATTACAAAATGTGAAAGGCAGTCAGTGTAAATGTACCATTACTCGTTCTTTGACTCTGGGATCTGTTTCCACAGCTCATTTTTAGAAAACACTCCCAGGTTACAAGCAGACTACTTTGAGGGTTTCTGGTCATGATCCAAGCTTACTGTAGACCAACACTGCTGTCAGATCTCCATCAAACTGGGAACTCTACAGATGAAGCAGACAAATCGGGCTGCTGAGTGTTTATTCTGCACTGATCTAAGTGAGGATAGAAAATAGAATATATTAATGCAGTCACTCGTTTGATCACTTTTGTGTGTTTAATTTTCCACAAATGTGGCGTAATGACATCCAGGCCAAGTCTTTTTTTTAAATAAACATATATTTAAGGACTCAGCCTTTTATTGGCTTTTTCTAATGTGACTGAATTCTTGCACAAAGCAGAGCAAGATATCTTGGCCTGGGTAGCTGTTGACTAGATTCAGTGATGTTACACGTATTTAATGAAAAAGTATAATGTCTTGAAGAAGATTTATTTATTGTGAGGAAATGTCTTCTTTACCCTTGTTACTTTTTTCTTTTGGCAAATTAATTTGACTCTAAATGTGAGCGTATGGAGCTGGAGAGAGATTAATGATCGGAATAAACAACTGTCATCTTAAAGGCCTTTAAACAGAAACTGCAAATCTTGCAGATGCAATTTCCCTCTTGAGCAAGTTGCCCTGCAACAACAGGAGAAACTTGCCAGTAGATGTTTTTTGTCCACTTGTTTACATTCAAAGTCTTTCCACTAGAGAAAATAACAGAAAGAAATTACATACATAGAAATTCCTAAATCCTATAAACTCACAGCTCTGCACGTGTAACAGAATTCTTGAGCCAGTAAAATGTGCTGAACATTTATAAAACTCAGATTATAAAGTCAGATTATAAATATGTAGATTTGTTCAAAATGACTGGACAAAACCTCCACAGATGAACCTGCACTGATGTTCATAACTACTACATAACTATTTACTTAACTTTCTGTGTCTCAAAGTAGTAACTGTCACAATGGCTGATAAAACTTTTATTCTAGAGTCTCAGCTCACACCAGCTTTTTCTTTTTTCTTAAAACAGTCATTGCGAGCGACACCTCACATCTGCAATGATCTGGAAGCAGTAACCAACAGAACTACATGTGGTTTGAGCCTTCCTGTTTATGGCAGCAGATCCTCTGTGAGTCATACTGCTACCAGATACCCTCCTAACAGACGAAATGACGTTTCACAAAGGCAGAAGTGAAACTTCTGGTCTTAGCAACCAGCATCTCCTGTGTAGAAATTCTCATCTATGAATCAGGTACAACTTCTTTGTCATTTCTTCCCACAAAAACACAACAGTTGAATACTCTTTCCACATCTCTGTGACAATTGCTGCAAAAACGTACTACTGTCCAACACAATACAAAGGCAAACATTTTCTCATTAGGAAAAAAGGCAGAAAAAAAATCACTACAACACATGGAAAGGGTTTTAAAATGGTGTTTATGTGATCCACTAAAATGAGACTTAACATTATATTTTGTGAGAGTGGTCTGGAGGTGACTTATTACCTTTGGACAGGTAGCAGGAACAGACCAATCACATTTTTAGGCCTACAACTCCTGGAAAAAGATGCCACAGAGATGACTGCCTTTGTCTTTCTGCTACTTAGCGCTAAATAACTAGAAGAAGAATAAATCATTAGAATTGACTTCACCAAAACTAAATTACAAACTTGTTTAAAGGGTTAAGCAGATGCTTTCCATCAAATGAACTCAAACATGATATTTGAGAACAGTTTTTCTCACATAATGCATGTATAAGAATAATATGTCCTGTGCTTAGTAAATATTTACACAACTGAAACAAATTGGGTTTGTTCAGAAACGAATGAATTGCACTGATACTGTGAAGATTCACTGATGATTTTGAAATGCAAAGCTTGCATCTATGAACAACAGTCTGGGAAAATAATTATGTCTGTGGTAATGGAAAATGATCATTCCACCATATGTCCCTTAGTACTTTTAGATGCATTAAAAACTAAAAGATTTAACAATGAGATATTTGTGTTTTACTCAGTGTATATCTAACTGACATATGTGACCACACAATTTCCCCTGGGATTAATAAAGTATTCTGATTCTGGGAGAAGTGTGCAAACCTGTGCAAACAAATATGCATTTTTCCTCTTCCTTGTCTGATTGATTGCTCATAATATTTGTTGAGCCGAACCTCGGCTGTGGGAAAGGATGAACCTGTGGGGCGCTGACAGCGCGTAGTCTCATAAAGAATGACACGCACGCTTGCAATAACTGCATTTAGGCCACTTTCACTCCAGGGTTGTGTTGGGAGTAAACGCAAAACAAGCGTTTGGTTGCGTTGCATGCTGGGAAATAATTTTGTTGCTAGGAGACCGTAAACCTCAGTTCGGTGACGGCACTAATTACAGCGCTTTGTAGCTAGTTTGATAAAGTTCTAAGCACTAAGGCGGTTTAATTATTAATTTGAGAAAACAATCACATATTCTGGAGCTGATTATTTGATTCGATAGCGTGCTTTGAATGTAAGATGACGGCAATCACAACACTCATCAGGCATCAACGAAGTTGAAAACGTTTGCTAACTTAAGGGTAGGTTCAGAATAGGGCAACTTCAGTTTGCTTCAGCGTTTGCCAGCGTATGTGACTTTAGCTAGTTTCATCACTCGGTGCACTTTCGTTTTGCACTTCTTGTCCTGGTGTCCTTTTACTGCTTCGGGGACGAGAGTATGGACTCAACTGCGAGAGGCGCACTGCCGAGCCTTCTTGGCCACAGAAGTGTCAGTGGCTCCCGAGGTACGTACGTCCATTATTCATTCATTAGTATTCATATAGCGCCTAATCACAACAACAGTCGCCTCAAGACGCTTTATATTGTACAGAGAAGACCCCAACAATCAGACAGCGACAGTAGGAAGAGAAAAAAAAAAACCCTTTTAACAGGAAGAAACCTCCGGCAGGAGCCTAGAAGTATTTCCCAGCATGCAACGCAGCCAAACGCTTGTTTTGCTCAGGGAGGGGCAGCCATCACAACCATTTGAGATTGAAGGGAGTGAGACAGAGCAAAAGACAGGCTGTGGAAGAGAGGCAAAGATTAATAATAACCAGTGATTAAATGCAGAGTGGTGTATAAAGAGATCGAGATTTAAAAAAGGTTAATGAAGAAGGGGGCTTCTTCATTAACCTTCCCATGATGCACCCCAGTGCATCATGGGAAGCCCCCATCAGCCTTGGTCTATTGCAGTTGGTGTTGATGAATTATAATAGTCCAGCCTAGAAGTAATAAATGCATGAAATTGTTTTTCAGAATCACTCTGAGCAAGAATGTCTGTAATTAGAGAGATGTTGCGCAAATGCAAGAAAGCGGTCCTATGTATTTGTTTAATATGTACATTGAAGGACATATTCTGGTCAAAAACAACTCCAAGATTCCTCACGACGTTACTGGAGACAAGGTAATGCCATCCAGAGTAAGAATCTGGTTAGACACCATGTTTCTAAGATTTCTACCTGAATTTAGAAACAGGAAATTGGAGGTCGTCCAGGCCTTTAGGTCTTTAAGGTTATAGTGAGTGCCATATAAGCAGTATGTTTCAGGTAGTCAGCCCCTTTTGCAAATGTTAGGAATAAATTTGGTTTCTGCTTGATACTGTCACAGAGCTGCTGCAAAAGCTTCCTGAACTACAGAAACCCACTGTCCCACCAAAGCCTCCATTGAGAGATCCCCAGGTGAGACTTGGCTTATTAAGTTCAAACCAAGATGGTATGAAATCCAGTTTACTGTATACCCAGTGTCAACCATGGGGGTCTTTGCTTATCCATAAAATAAATGAACTATCAGGGGCTTTTGCATGTCTTTTGCATTCCTTTAATGTAGGGTGTGCTGAAGAGACGTGTAAAACGAAACAAGCCCAGTCTCCTACATTTAAAAGCTCGTGAAGAGATGATTTTTCCAGGTTGGTCCACAGAGCCACAGCCATCTAAAGATCTGGAGCAACGGCGCCGTGAAGCTATTCACCTAACTTCTCAGCCAGCCTCTAAAAATGCCACTGACAAACAGGTATGAGATGAGAATAGGCATGAATTCAAAAAGCATACCATTAAAAATGCAAGAGCCAACAATTATTATTTCATTCATTGCAATCTTCAGCTCCCCATTCTGCTGCTTTTATACCTTAGCTGGTAGATGTTTTTGTAATGCAGTGCTGTTAAGCTGGTTCAACAAAATACATTTCAGACCTTTTAAGCATTTATAGGAACTGCTGTTAGTTTTTGTTTTCCTTTTTATATTATTTTTTATTACATGTTGGTCGTAGTTCATTATGAGACAGTGCCATTGAGTGCCATGGAGGCAAAATCCTCAGATTTCTGTCTTTTTCCAAAATGTTTTGTTGTTGATTTGTTTGTTTTTTTGCTTAACCCTTTCAACCCTGAACCATGAAAAACTGAACCAAATGTTGTTTTTTAAAATTGCATATAGTTTGCATGTATGAGCTTTAATTTGTATCATATTTGCTACATCTGCATTTGTTGCAATTTGTTGCTTAATGTCATGGTCCTGGGTCATTTGACCCAGCGTTTTGTGTTAATTATTATGGTCTTATGTTCTAGTGTATTCTGATTATGTATTCGGGTTAATACATTCTAGTTCTTTGGCTTTGGTTTCTATTCTTGGTCAGTATCGTGTCTCTGAGTTCTGTCGGTGTATTTCCTGTTTTACTTTGAAGGTCCGTGTCTCTTGTCTCGTCATGTTAATTAGGATCAGCTGTGCCTCCCTCCTGTTTGCCTTTCCTTGTTCCCTCTGTGTGTGTATTTGTAGTGTGAGGTTGTCTGTGCTAGTTGCTATTCAACTATTTATCAGTTCTGAAATTTTCAATATTTTATTGTTGTATTTATTGTTCTAGCAGCTTTCTGCATTATCATTATCATTGCTGTGACTTTTTGGAATTGCATTGTCTGCACTAAGGGCAACTGGCTTAGCTCAGTGGGTGAGCAGGCGACCATATGCCACATGGCCAGAGTGCAGTGGCGCAGAGTCAAGCCTCACCATTGGGCCTTTGATGTGTGTCTTCACACTGTTTTCACTCCTCAGCTATCCAATAAAGGCACAAACATGCCCTATTTTCTGAAATCATGTGAATGCAATAACTGAAAAGGAATTCACTTTAGATGTATGTCATAGGAGCATCTACTAGGAGGCTGAGGGGTAGCACAGGTGGCTGCCGGTATTTTTATATTTAGCAATTCACTCTTTGAGTTTGTGACTCAAATGCAGATGAAACACTAACACTCTTCTGCATTTCTGTGTGCAAACGTCAGCTTACACCAGTTCTGCACTTTAAGATTGATTTAGTATATTTCAACACGTTCCTCAAAGAATTCAATAATTACAAAAATTCAGCTCAAAACGTTCAGCTTTTAGCATTCACACTGCATTTTCTTTAGGAACCTACTCAAGCTATCATTATAAATCTTTGCACATTCATAAAATAATCAAACTATTATGAGCTTATGCCATCTTTTTGCTTACCTTTAATGTAGGCTGTGCCAAAGAGACTTGTAAGACCAAAGAAACCAAGTCTCCAAAACTTCAAAGCCTGTGAGCAGTCATTCAAACCAAAAGATCTGAAGCAAAGGCACCATGAAGCTGTCCACCTACCTCCTCTGCCAGCCACTAAAAATGTCAGTGACCAACAGGTATGAGACACAAATAGGTATGATTTTAAAAAAGCTTGCCATTAAAAATTGTGTGATCCAGTCCTTGTCTGATGTCACAAGCATTGCACACACAGTGCAAAAAGTACTCTAGTCTGGCATTTATAAGTTAAAGTTAGTTAAAGTAACTACTGTGTCATACTTTGAAAAAAAGAGGATCCTAGAAATAATTTGAGGAATTTGTAACCAGATGTTTGAACGTTTGCGATCATGGTAACATATTTTACATGAAAAACAATATAGTGGTGTAGTGCATCAGTAAACAATATATATAGTGTACAGCGAACAGGTAGTTCCAAAGTATGTCTAAAGCAAATTTCTGTCATAATTGCCACTATAACTGTGACACTTACCTTCTCCCTTCCTTTCTCAGCCCTTAAAGGATGTGATGTCAACCCCACCTTTCCCCAGACGGCCGTTTTCCATGAAGAGTTATATACAGCGGGGCCCGACCTTCAAATCTCATCTTCATGAGTACAGCAGTACTGACTTCAACAGTCGAGCTGTGATTTCGCAGTATGATGGTGATGATGCAGAATTTCTAACTGTGAAGCGCTGGGAAAAGTACTACGAGAACCACTGCAAGCTGCTATGCATCCCCTTCTTTGCACGCTACGGACTATGGAAACCCTTTTATGTCTGGCACAAAAATGTTCGTGCCAACAAGATTACTTTGGCCAGGGAGTCACTACGAAAAAATTTGTTTATTGTCAATCTGGTATGTGCATGTGTAAACTGAGGTCTGTTTTTAGTGATCTCTAAATATTCTCACTGATAGAAAGTCTTTGAATTATACAGCTTTTAATAAGAGTGTGGTTTTGATTTTGTCACGTTCTTTACATTTGTCTGTGTTAAACAGAGTCTAAGTCCTGCACTGATGGATATCAGGAAAATGTGCTGCCAACTTATTGAGACAGGCTTCTGTCACATGAAGAAAAAGTATGCATACACACTGCAGGAATTCCAGGACACTAGGGTCAAACAACTACAAGAGGTGCAGTTGTATAAGAATTTGTATTAATGTTTAGAAAGTGCTGTAAACACGCACACACACACAGATGCGTGTGTGTATTGTTATTGATATTGTGTGTTTCATTACATTGGTTTTTAGGCTATTATTAGATTATTGCGTTCTTTCTTATCAGGCATACGAGGACCTGAAGAAGTTTCATGAACTGGTGAAGGAGGAGACAGTTTATACCTGTGGCCGCTACTTGATGGATGCTAAAGCTCGTGTTGGTGCGTACATGATGTGGATACTCTTTAAGACACACACTGGTGGCCACAAACTAATTGCCACTGTGGCTATATAAGCCCCAGACCTTTGGTTAACCTTCGTTGGAAGGCCTTTCTGAGCGGGCTAGAACTGGAGAGATAGTCTCTCCACTCAGAGAATCTGGGTTACAATGTACTGTAACCAGCTGTTCTCTTTCATCTCTCCATCTTACATATTCCATGTTAGAGTCCATATGAACTCCGTATGTCCATAGGCTCATATGGACATATGGACTGTATAATTCAAAGACTTTCTCTCAGTGAACTCTGTAAAACACCGTGAGGAAACCAAGCAGATGCAGCTGTTCAGGCAGTTCAGGCATGAGGCTAGATCCCTGCTAGCCACATGGCCAGGGTCTGGGCCAAAGTAATGCACACAGTTTCACAGTCACCCTCCATAGGCAGACTTATTCCACAGCTTAAACAGGTGCCGTCCACTGGGCTAGCCATATTCTGTCTGGGAAATGTGCTGGTGCATTTTGGGCAATAATCAGACCTCATATACTAAATGTTATACAGGTTCGCCTAAAAGCCAATGGGTGTGATGCAGTTTTCTGTCGCTACAACTGTGAAATGGTGGCTCTAAGAGTCACGCAGAAATTGCCAACACCACAATGTTTTTTTAACTGAGTTGGGTAGAATGAATGAAAGCAGCCTAACCTGCACCCAAGCTTTCCCCAGCTTGTGTAGGGGGAGACAACAGCCATCCCTGGAGAGGTCGGGGTGACCAGCTCTATTCTTACAATTTAAGCGGACATGCTGATGTTACGTACATTACACGCACTATAGATACTCAAAGAGTATCCATTCTGCGCTGTGGGGATGTAGGTTGGAGGGATAATCCTGACACAATAGACAACACTGATTTGTACATCCAGATGTAGATCATAAAGTTCAAAGCCTGTTTATGCTCTGTTTGTCACAGAACAAGAAATGAAGATCGTTTCAGGGATCAACATGTCTTTTTTCTTCAACCACGTCATCCAGTGGGTGCATTTTTTTTCTTTGCTTCCCAAAATCTTCATATGTCTGTCTTGATTTGTATACTGACTATACTGTACATTTTTGTTTTAATAACAAAATACTTACATACGTAAATTTAACAGAATGGCAAAAAACTGGAACAAAAAAACAGATATAGCGAATCATGGCTCAAGCACATCTGTCACACTAATGATGTCTTTGTTTCTTTTCCGCCCAGCTTTGTTCGACTTGTAGACTACTTGGTTGTCACCACCTTGCACAGCTGTGTGGTGAATGCAGTGGATGAAATACTGACTCTACTCCAAGTGCAGGCAGGTCAAACACCCTGCAATGCCATTATTCAAAGCTGGACCCACCACTCAGAGGCTGCCACTGACGGTACTGAAAAAGAGATGGATAAAAAGGTGGGGGAATTATTCAGTACAAGTAACTGTACAAATATTGCATTTATTTCTGTAGCCATAAGAAATCAAGATGTCAAGAGAACACAGTCTTGTTCATGCCACTAAATGTATCTCCATCAGACTGTTGAGTCAGAAGCTCCTCACTTCCATCCTGTTTTCCTGTCTGAGTTGATCCTGGACACAAACAGCTTGACTTATAAACCCTCTGAAGAGAACTTCTGGGTATGATTAGTTTTTACACTTTATTGTTTTTTACTTGTACTCAGGAAATAGCCATCAACATCATGTTCCTATTTCCTGCAGGAGACTGTTGCAGATTTTATCAAGCAGTTTGAGAACATGGTGACGTCAGTTAAGGATCTTACTAAAGATCCTATTTTTAATTCAATGATTGAACCTCAAAGCAGCGAGGTTAGTGGAGTTTCTCAATGTGTTTCAATGTATTTTCAGATACATTGTCAGATTTTTTGATATGATTGAAATGTTCTGGTTATGTTGAATTTTAATTTGAAACTAATATGGGATTTTATTTGTATGTTTTTATGTGTCTGGAAGGTGTTAAATGAATATGAAAATGCTCCCTCTTTGGAAGTTATCCTAAACAATGATGTCTACCTGCAAAGCATCAAGCAAAGCATCCAGGTCAGTGTTTTTACTGCAATGTTTTCCTTAGGTCCCGTGGCGTCCTGACAGCTTTGAATTGACCTCATGTATTTTTCTCCTTCAGAAGTCATTCCAGAGTGTTTTTGCTGCTGCAAACGTGTACTCACACACGTTTGAGCACTTTCTGAGAATCTACAAGGAGAATGAAAGTTTGGATCTGGATGTACTGCAGGGACAGGATCATGGTAATGTACAGTACATCAACATCAACACCGTTAGAGCTTTCTGTAAATTTCTGTGTTTTTCCTCTTTGTTTTAAAAAGAAAAAAGGTTTTATTTGCCAGATAATTGGACTCTTAAAAACAACACATTCATGTGTTGCCACTGGGTGTATCCTTGAAATATGACAAATGTCCTCCCTCATAATATGCTTTTTAATATTTATTTAACTCTTGGGTTGGTCATATCTG
>VOQK01001556.1:0-14738 GCA_015052645.1 Benitochromis conjunctus
AACATAAAGCCAGGGCAACAATGGAATGGTTTAAACAAAACATATCCATGTGTTAGAATGGCCCAGTCAAAGTCCAGATCTAAATCCAATCGAGAATCTGTGGCAAGATCTGAAAACTGCTGTTCATCTAATCTGACTGAGCTGGAGCTGTTTTGCAAAGAAGAATGGGCAAGAATTTCAGTCTGTAGATGTGCAAAGCTGGTAGAGACATACCCTAAAAGACTGGCAGCTGTAATTGCAGCAAAAGGTGGTTCTACAAAATATTGACTCAGGGGGCTGAATAATTACGCACACCCCACTTTTCAGTTATTTATTTGTAAAAAATGTTTGGAATCCTGTATGATTTTCGTTCCACTTCTCACGTGTACACCACTTTGTATTGGTCTTTCACGTGGAATTCCAATAACATTGATTCATGTTTGTGGCTGTAATGTGACAAAATGTGGAAAAGTTCAAGGGGGCTGAATACTTTTCCAAGCCACTGTACTTCTCTGCCACTCCTTACTTACCACAGTTCCTCTCTGAACAGCTAATCATCTGCTCTCTCTGACCCACAAAGACGCAGTGAAGCTCTA
This sequence comes from Benitochromis conjunctus, assembly GCA_015052645.1. Lineage (NCBI taxonomy): Eukaryota > Metazoa > Chordata > Actinopteri > Cichliformes > Cichlidae > Benitochromis > Benitochromis conjunctus. Next base: position 576 of record VOQK01001556.1, read on the forward strand.
CTTTTTTTTCCATCTCCCTAATTATTCCACTTTTTCTTTGCTAACCTCTTTGTTTGAATACTCTCCTGTACTTCCTCATTCCTCCAGTAAGTCTCCTTGTCCTCTTTCCTCTCACTACCCAGTCATCTGTTAACTCTTCCTGCCACCCAAAGCTTGTTTCTGTTTCTGCCTATTCAGCACAAAACGGAGACGAGTCCAGTTGAACACTACAAAAGGTTCAGGAAATCAAGTCAAATGAAAAGAGGCCAAGATTGGAATAAATAAGATCTTTTCCCCACATTATTCACAGTCCTTTTGCATACTCCACAACCATTTTGACCATGTTTTTGAAATTTTTCTTTACAAAGTCTTAGAGAAAAGGTAAATGGTTTCCATTTCACAAATATCTTTTACTGAGGCTGACCATTCTCCAACCGTCAGCAGGTCCTTGTCCAGCCATCTTTTAGTTATTGCTTTTTTACTTCCTGCGAGAAATATTTTAAAAAGGTATTTATCTTTCGTACTCATTTCAACTGGTATGTTTCCTAAATATATTGTGGCAAAGCAAAAATCAATGTCGAGACCCATTACCTTTTTAATCCTCGTTAGTATTTCTGCCCAATAACATATAATAGCAGGACAGTTCCAGAATATGTGATAGTGATCAGCCATAGTGTTGCCACATTGTCTCCAGCAGTTACCAAATTAAGGTTTGCTATTCTGAAGTGGTTTATTTTTAGGGTTAATGAAAAATCTACTAGTATTCTTCCAGGAATATTCCCTCCAAAGAGGGGAGCTTGAGGTGCTGGTGTTTGTCTTACAAATATTTAACCAATCTTCATCTGTAAGTGTGATATCTGCTGCTTTCTCCCATTTGGTCTGAACATATTGGGTGTAGTGCTTCCTGTATGATTGTAAACATGAATACAGTTTAGAGATCAGCCTTTCATGTACTTTACCCTTTATAGGTGTCAACAAACACGTCAATGAGGCCCCCAGCCTCAGACCACTCCCTTTTATTTAACCTGTAAGTTTCACTGAGTTGTAAGAATCTGTCCATGTCTGTTTTGGTAGAGATTTTACAGTATGCTGTAATACCCTTCCAAGTCCATTCTCTAAACACCCCATCCAAATGTGCTATTGTAAAGTCAGTATGATGTCCTACCCATCTTAGTATTTTCATTTTCCTTTCCAAATTTTTATATATATTTTTTACCTTGTTTAATTCCTATATTTAAAGCTGCTTTAGTGTCCTCACTCAATTTACACGTGTTTTTCCTGTAGGCTTATATCACCCAATAAAGACTGTAGAGGTATATCTAATTGGGTAAGTTCCAAATCTTTCCATTTTGCTTCATATCTGCTATCACATAGTCTAACCAAGTATTGAAGCTGTGTAATGGTTGTAATAGTTTTCCAGGCTAGGTAAAGACAGTCCACCTTGCTCTTTTAGTAACTGTAGATTGTTAAGTTGTATCCTGGGTTTTTAACCTTGCCAAATAAGTTGTGAGATCATTCTTTTCCACTCATTAAATTGTTTTGGGGGGATTTCAATTGGCAAGGACTGAAAAAGAAACAACAGACGGGGTAAAATTGTGGGGGGGGAAGGGTCGATTTCTATTCTGCTTTACAGACCAATTGTCAAAGGTGCCCATCTTCCTGAGTGCACTTTTATATTTTGGGTGATAGCAAACTATAATTTAAGTTATAAATTTCCATCAAACCCTTTGTTATGGTGACTCCAAGAAATGTCAGTTTGTTAGTATTCCATTTGAAATGATACATTTTACGTATGTTTTCCTTTGGTACATAGTTGTAAGTTAGTTTGGGTTTTGTGTATATTATATATATACTTCAGTAACCCCACTACAAACGTCACTACTGTTTAGTTTTCTGTCTTCATTTATGTTGAAAGTGATGGTAGAGCTGCACGGTTTAATCACTAATTCACTATTGAGTTACTTTTGAGCTGGCGTTCGGTGGTGGCTTCGGGCCGAGAGCTCTGTGGCATCTTTGCATTCACAGCTCAGTATCACTTAGGGACAACTCCGATTTAATAAATGTTCCTAAAAACTCCCGTAGGTTGTCCCTCACAGTGTCTTCGGGAATTCTGTATACACGAATGTTATTTCTTCATGATCGGGCTTCCAGGTCTGGCAGTTTAACTTGTATATTTTCTTGCGCTTGAATAGTTTGAAGCAGAACATCATTAGTTGGGGTAGCCCATTCCTCCACCTTCGCCACCCTTTTTTCTGCCCTAACCACTCTACTTATTGTGTCCTTTAAGTCTTTGGCAATTTTGTTTAATTTGTTATCAATATCATTTCTGAAACACATAAGTTAAGTGGAAAAGGTATCAGGTCTGTTTTCATGGATGGCACAAATGTTAGCTTGCAGGCTATCCATACCCTCGTCGCTGTCGTCTTCTGTGTCTTTTTCCATTATGTGTTTTTCAACCTTTCCCGTTTTCATTAGTGTCTTGCTTCTCTGCCTACGACCAATATTCCCCTCCATTCATGTAAAATCCTGTCAGAGTAATCATTCGAGTAAATTTCAGGAGTTTTGGTCAGCCAGTCTGGGAGCTATGACCATACACATCTGCCCGCTCTGCCTCCATACCGGAAACCCCAGCTCACTTCCACTTCTTGATGACCAAAGTCATCCTGCAGACTACCATCTGATGCTGGCTCGCTATATTTTTTCTCAATTTGTGTTTTCACTTTTTTTTTCTCCGCGAGATCTGTAGTAGTCAGTTTAAAGATTAGTTGATTCAAATATTTTTCCATTTTGAATCTTCTCAGCTGTGAGCATCGGTGTGTGAACGATGAAAAGAAGGTCATGGAAAATACATGTGTTACACTTCTTTATTTCAACTATGGAGATTTTTTTTTTTTTTCTTGTCATAAATCAAGTACTCCTCTTTCTTTTAGTGGTGTGTTTTCTCCCTCAAGGTGCCACAATTGGTTTTTGCTTCAGCAGCTGGTGAGAGTCCGCTGACATGAGTGTGAAGGTTATCTGTCTCTCTGCGTTACACTTGCGGTAGCCTGGTTACCTGTCCAGGTGTGCCCTGCCTCTCACCCTGTGGCAGCTTGGATAGGCTCCAGCCCCACAGCCCTGAGTGGGGCGCCAGGTGACGCTTGACTCTTCAGTCTGATAAAAAAGGAGAGAGGGACTGAAGGACAGCTCAAAGCTGAAACTAAGCATCACACTGAGTCTGTGTGCATCTGTTTAAACACAGATGCTGTTTCACATCATGTTCTCTCTCTGTGTGTGTGTGTGTGTGTGTGTGTGTGTGTGCGTGTGTGTGTGTGTGTGTGTGCGTGTGTGTGTGTGTGCGTGTGCGTGTGTGTGTGTGACTCGGGAGACTTTCCTTTTATGCACACTTCACAATTGCTGCATCACACCATGTGAGTTGTGGTGTGTTTGCCTATGTATTATAAAGGCTCAGCTGGGGTTCCCAAAGGGAAATTTCAGGGAACAGTCTTCACTTTTACATGGAGAGAAAGTGAGAGAGGAATCTATTCTGACATAGAGCTTCGAGGCACTGCAGCATTTTTGTCTTCTCTCTGTGTCTCAACACTTGTGTTTTGACTTTTTGTTTTTGTTCCAAGGAAGATCAACATGAACGATCTGGATGTGAACATTGACTATGACATGAACACCTCTGACTACAACTACACCTATGACTATCCAGTGGATGAGTCCTTTGGGAAAAGAGGCAGTGAGGCAGTGTGGGTCCCTGCTCTGTACTCCATAGTGTTTTTTGTTGGCTTACTGGGAAATATCATTCTCCTGACAGTTCTGGTTCAAAAGAGGAGACTGTGGAGCCTATCGGACACCTTTATTCTCCACCTGAGTATCACAGACATCCTCCTCCTGTTAATGCTGCCCTTCTGGGCTGCACAGACGACTCAGCTTTGTGACTGGTTCTTTGGGATTTTCAACCAGATCTTTGGGGTTGTTTTCAAGGTAAGGACCAGATGTTGTGTAACAGATAGAGACAGATCTGGAACACATAGAGACTGAAAGTGAAAGCAAGACATTTTCAGTGAAGCTGTGAGAAAGTTGCTGTTGGCTTGGATTAAATTTGGCTGCACGCCATCATTTCCTGCTGTTTGTAGATTCTTGTCAGAACATGCAGAACAGAGTCATTATACTCAGCAGGATGATAACGACATCCTCTGAGTACTTAAAAATGTATAAGATGAGAACAAGATAAGAACAGAGGTTTAGAGTTGGACAGAAGTGAAAGTGAAGAAGTGACATATGATTTTTACAGATGTTAGAGGTTTGTGTCTTACAATAAAGTTTTCCCTGTCTTCTTCCAGCTCAACTACTACTGTGGGATCTTTCTGCTGGTTTGCATCAGTCTTCAAAACTACCTGTCTGCCATCCATGGCATGCAGCTTCATTCCCACAGGAGGTGTTGGTTAGTTCATATCAGCTGCCTGTTTGTCTGGCTTATCTCTGTCCTCCTCACAGCACCTGACTGGATTTTCCTGGTGGATAAAAATAATTACACAGAAGACAATACTTGTGTTTACATCTACCCTCAATCTGGAACCGACTGGCTGTTGTGGTCACGCCTGCTCCACCACATAGTCGGCTTGGTGCTACCTGGAATCATGCTGATGATCTTTTGCTCACGTATGCTAAGGCAGCAGTGCAGCTCTAATGGCCTCCCAATCCAGAGAAATACCACCATCATCCTGTCTCTGGTGTTCGTATTCTGTCTGTGTTGGATGCCGTACAACTTCATACTTATTTTGGACACTCTCCAGAACAGACTTCAGGATCCTCCTAACAATTTACATGAAATTTCTGAAGGTTCGCTAAAAACACTTCTTATGGCCACCTCTGCTCTAGGCTGCCTTCATGCCAGCCTGAGGCCTCTGCTGTATCTCGGCCTGTGTGGAAACTTCAGGCAACACTTACTGGCCATGCTGAGATGCAATAAAACTGAACCAAAAGGCTCACTTTGGGATCTTGGTGTAGGCGAGAGACAGCAGCCTGACCACAGTCAGGATCAACAGGAAGAGCTTAGACAGATGACGGTTGTAGAGAATCAGTCAACATAGTGAAGATGAACAGAGAAACATACACTCTTCTGACTCAGATGTGTGCAGAACAACGTTACACTCCTGAGAGGAAGTGCATGCAGTCTCATGTCATGAGTTCAAGCGGTGGAAGACTTGATTCTGTGTAGCTAACAAGCAGATGTTTATATATAAAAAAATGACTCTCCCATTCCGGACACACGTCATGGTGACATATGCTCACCCAAAAGGGTTAAAAGTAGATGTCTGTATTTTATTTTGTATTGTTTAAAACAAAAGCATTTAGTTTTTTATGAATAGTAAAAAAAGCTAATAACATAATCTTTGAAATTTGAAAGTTGTGATCTCTGGCAGTGTTATTGACATGGGATGTGAAACAGTCCCAAACAGTTTATAACTTTATCACCGTTAACACAATGCACTGTTTAAGGTTTCTCTCCATGTGCTCTCTTTGACATGTCTTGAAGCAGTAAATCCCAAGATTGCGTAATGACATGCATGTGATCACTTTGCAGTGAAGGAATTTCCCCCTTACTTAATTTTTTAAATCATGGTTGCCGGGAATGTACAGACTGGACCCAGGAAGAAAAGAAAAAAAAGTGGTGATGTCATAAGTCAGGTGACAGAGCAGAACGGTGGAGGAGGGGTGCTGCACCCTTTTCATAGCTTTCTATTTACGCCCATCTGAAGCCGTGTCTGTGTTTAGTAGAGAGAACTGTGTGATGCTTTGTGAATAGAGTCAGCTGACTGAAAACCAGTAGACCAGTATGTGGGAGAAGAACAGAAGTTAGAGAAGATAAAAACTTACTGTGATGATAATAGTCTGTATTGTGCTGCACACAAAAAAACGTCTGTGGTTTTATGCTTTCACACTTCTCAGCACGTCGTGGCCTGCCATGCTTGCCTGCTTTCAAATCCTAACAATCTCGAGAAATCTCACTATTTTCAAAAATAAATGTACTTTCAGTACTGAGTGTTCTTCTGGAAACTCGCTGCACAGTAATTTCACACTGGATAATATTCTGTTTCCTCTTCTCGATGCACCTCTGATCCTTCCTCTCATTAGTGTCTTGTGAATCTAGAGAGTCTATAAGAGCATAATGCAATGGAGGAAATGGTGGTTGTCGAAAGCACCGTGCACACTTCATGTTTAAGACGTGGTTTACAGTTTTCAGCTGCACATCAAAATGAAGCATTATTTCCTGCTTCAGCTTATCTGGCAACTGAGATAGAGAAAACCAGCTGATTAGGTCTTTTCTTTAATGAGTAACAAACCTGGTATCAGCATGAACATAAGCTTTAGGAATAGAGTTCAAAAGGGAAAGAGAAAGTCTTCATATACAACTTGATAAAATGTAAATGCACTTAACAAAAATACTATGTGATTAACACAAATCCAGGGCTAGTTGATCTTGTTTGTCTGGGTTTGCAGACAGTGTCTTTAATCCACCGTCCTCTCTGTTGCGTTAAGACTGAAATGTTTATAGTGTAGACATAATGATTGTGGTTGGAATGATCTTTGCGCTGCTGCCATCAGCCTGCTCAGATATTTGCCTTTCATGTAAAACAAAAGCAGTGGCGTCATTGTCCGCATGTTTTTCCTGAATGTCGGTCATGTGCGTGCCACTTGATTTGGAGAAGTCAGTCACAAGTTACATTATATCTCAGTGTTTCCATCTGTTACGTAAGATCTCTGTCACCAAGCTGGTGCGTCTACCTTTCATTATTATGGTTTCAGTTTCCCGTTAAAAACAAGTAAGCTGTTTTTACAGACACTGCCGCATGTGAGTTTAAAGTTTTCTGTATCGTTCTTGCACGCATTCTTCATCTGTTTGCCAAAATAGATCATAAACTTAACTTAAAAGCTTCTGCCCGGTTTACACGGGCCATTATAAAAATTCAATGTATACAGAAAAAAAAGGGGGACGAAATAGACCGAAATGTTGCGCAGTCTTCTGTCACATCAGTCACACTATTCACGGAGTAAAGACGAGCAGAAGACAAGTCAACCAGTAGCCTCATTATGTGATTTGAATGCTGCTTTTAGATAGTGCTTAAAGAAAGTGAAAATAGGCAAATACTGCATGTAGCAGCTTAATCCCAGCTGCTTTATCTTTGCTGGCTCCTCTCCTGCAGTGGATATACTATAAATAGTTGGATGGACACCATTAAATGTTGGGAGTTGGTGCAATAAACAGAGTAATGGTATCTGTAAACAGAAAAGTTCCCTTCAGCTGAATAAGATTGTAGAGCAGCATATCTAGTACATTTTTTATTTTACTTTTACTTTGAAGTTTTTGCTTAAAATATGTGTTTTATGTCTGAAATAGCATATGTCAGACATATGTTCCAACACACCTCAGATTTCACATTTTCTCAAGTTTTCTTTATATACTTTAAAAAAACAGTTTGTTTAACATAAAAACATTAAACTACTAGAACGTTGTATAGCAGTAACAGTAATGGTGTCCTTCGTTATGGTCTTAAAATCACCAGCAATAGACAACATTTCCAAACCCGCATGTATTATTATGCCACAGAAATTAAGCAAAAATGCTGTTACATGAATCAATGAACTGTATTTTTATGAAAAGTAATTACCACACAGAAAAACAGCTGAAGTAATTCTGGGAATTAATTATAGACCTATGCATACATTAATTATAATTGTATAGGAAAGCCACAGAAAGTCTACCAGTCTGAAAGAGTAGCAGTGCCAGTGGCCGTAATTTCAGCCTCTCACCTCATCTTTCTTGCAAGTTTGGACTGGAAAGAATCTCTCTGCATGTCTAATATATCTGTTTAAATCTTCTACAGATTTGCTTTGTTGTTATTTAATTCCATATAAATCAAAATGCAGCAAATATCCATATTGTTTACAGTAATTTTGTTGGTTTTATGCCATTTTGAAGTAATGTGTGAACATGCTAAATAAGGTGTGCGTTGGAAATTTCAATTTTGAAAGATGTGGTGCCTGAATGTTCATTGAGTTGACTTTTGCTATGCTGACCATGTGAAGTTTTTAAAACAAAACTTCATTATTGCGTGCAAATAAAAAAATATTTTGTCTATAAAAGTGAATTTAGTCTTTAATACTGAGAGTAAAATCCTGTATTCCAAGGTCAAGAGTATATCCCTGGGTGGAAATCCTGATATTTTCAAAAGCAGCCTATATAAACAGGAACAAACCCAACTTAAAACAACTGGGTCCCCACATAACACCAGTGCAGCATTCCTATTTAAAGAAAGTGCCAGAATTCTCTGTAACAGCAACTAAAACTTTGCACTTTGTACCAGAGACTACAGCGGTGGTCAGAAGTTTATATAAATTCATCATGAGCATGAACTTCACTGTAATATGATTTCTTTCTACTGTTCTTTTTCCAGGGTGGAATAATTGTACAGTATACATCTTTAGTTACTGTAAAAACACAAGAATTGGGTGCACATGTTTGATTTTGTTTTGGATTTTCTCATATCCACACAGGGTCAAAAGTATCAGTTCAAATACAGTATATACTGTAACAAGGCTCCATGAGCCACCATGAGTTTCCCAGCAGTTATTGTGAACTTACTGTAGGGGCTTTATCTTAGTATAAAAAGTGCCTGAGTCTACTGTGATTGTGATTTAGGTTTATCTATGTGAAATAAATATTTGAAGCCTCACAACCCGGTGAGAATTCTGGCTCCTAAAAAAAGAAAGAATAGATCAAGAAATCAGTCAATCAATGCCCCCCCCCTATAGCTCCATCCATTATCATGGGGTGATCATGACCATGACAAAAGGTGGGGAGGGCAAAGCGCTACTCTACTCCCACGGTATTTAAGGTGGTGTGCTGCTGACTTAAACTAAGGACATAGTCAGACAGTGGAAGAAATACTTCGAGGAGCTTCTTAATCTGACTGACATGTCTTCTTTAGAGGAAGCACGGTCAGGGGACCGGGGAAACGACTCACCTATCATTTGTTTGATCATTTCAAACATTTAAGTGTGACATGAACACTGTTTCTCTGCCCAGGAGCTGACGGCGGTGTCATGGCCTGGGTCTCTGACAGCCGGAACAGCCGGAACTTCACACTCACAAAAGCATACAGGATAGGATTGAGGCAGCAGTGAAAGAAGCCCAGAGAGGTCGTCACTGTCTTAGCTTTCTCCAAAGAAGTTGTGCCTGAGCAATTTTCATTACTATTGTCAAAATGAAAGGTTTCCACTAAGAGTGTGATGTTGTACGGGGTCCAGCAGATAAAGAAAACCACCACCACAGCCACAATAACTTTAAAAGCTCTCTGCTTTTGATGGCTCTGGGCACCACACCTCAACTGATGCAGGATGCGGGAGTAGCAGAACATCATGACAGCTGAAGGAAGTGCAAAGCCCACTATGAGATAAATCATGCGTGACGCCAACCTCCAAGAATTTACTGCCTTCTCATCAAATTTGCTATAGTTGTGAATGCATTCTATTCTGCCTCGTCTATCATCAGATATTTCTTCTAAAAAGATCCAGTCAGTGACAGAGAGCAGCAGGGAAAAGAACCACACCATCAGGCAGCTGGCCTGAACAACCCAAGGCTTCTTTCTTGAGTACATCTGTGTAGCATGGACGATGGACAGGTAGCGGTCCAGACTGATGCAGGCCAGGAGAAGGATCCCACAGTAGAAGTTAATCTAAAGAAATCAACAACAGACAAGAAACTTCTGCTAAATTAATTGAAAATACAGATATTTTCACTGCATTTTTACTCCAGCACAATGCTTACTGTAAAAACACTTCCAGTGATCTTGCACAGGGGAGTACCAAATGTCCATCCATCACTTTGGGCATATTGTGCAGCCCAGATGGGCAGCGTCACCAGCATCAAGATATCTGCCACTCCCAGGTGGAAGATGAACGTATCCGTCACGCTCCAGGTCTTCCTACTTCGAGCCAGTACTATCAATAGCAATCCATTCCCAAGCAGACCAACAACAAACACCACAGAGTAAAGAACTGGTATGAACACAGCTTCAAATTGCACATGCTCAGTCGGGTCGCAAATATCACCCCCCTCATAAGAGATGTTCCAGTCTGAGTAGTTCTCATAGTTCTCATATAAATCAGACCAGTCCTCCCATGTCACTGTAATCTTTTCATCTTCCATCATCTGTGGACAGACAGAGAAAGGGCAAATAATTTGGTTTCAGCATTTGACTTGTCAAATGTTTTACCACCTGGTGGTGCTATCTATCTATCTATCTATCTATCATCTATCTATCTATCTATCTATCTATCTATCTATCTATCTATCTATCTGTCTGTCTGTCTGTCTGTCTGTCTATGTATGTATTTAGTTTGGTCATCATAACTGTGGGGACAGAGTGAAACACCACATGAACATACATACATACATACAACATACACGTTTTGTAATTTTATTTTTAATTAGCGGAATTTAATATATCAATAAACATAAAAGTAAAGGATTCAAAAGAGTACTATCACATCTCATCTTTACAAACCCTGGAAACTTGCTCAGCGACAAAACATGTAATAGCAAACAATTACACCTCACACCACATCAGAGTTTTAATCTGCTGTGGTCTGTCAGTGTGAGCTAAAGGTGTGCGTACAAACAGAAAAACAAATGAGTACAATGAAAGCAATGCAAACCAAGCATTCTACATCAAAATTCAATTATACCTCAAAACGAATGAAACGCTTGGTTTGCATTGTTTTCAATGGAAACCTTTTTTTAATTATTTGTTAATGGCATACCTAACAGCATTCATTTGTACAGAGAGGGGACAGTGCAGTTAAAATGCTCAATGTAATGTGTGTACTCTAATGTAAGGAGAACTGAAAAAGAATGCATGAAAATGAAATTTAGCTGGTATAGGATGATTTTAAAAAAGCATAAAATAAAAACATACCAAACTAGGAGTCTCTGATATTGTAGATCACATAAATCTGCCCTGCGAAAAAGAGCTCTACCTCTAGCAGTGCCGATAAAAGCATCTAAAGCTAGCGCAAAGGAAGCTGACATAAGAGAACGGCTCAGTCACACGAACCAAAAAAAAAACAAAAAAAACCCTCCTCCGCCTCACAGGGTACATTATGACAGGATGAAAACTCTCATAAGCTGTAAATAAGAGGTCTGATGGTTTACAGAAATTTAGTGAAATAATTCTAAGCCTGTTTTTTGAGGATTTTTGTGAAGAAAGTTTTACTTTTAAACTTTTAAACTTTTATTAATTATTTCCTCTTTTTCCAAAACGCTGAGAATAAAATTTTATCCTTTAATTAAAAACAAACTGTAAATTAATTTCACTTAAAATGTTACACTGTGTGTTTCAGATGTCTAAAACTAGCCTACAATAGAGAACGTAACATATTTATAAATTCTCTGTTTCTTTCTCCTTGTCGCCCTTCTGTTTATGTTAGTAAAGGGGCCTTTACACCAATGTCGAGATATGAATACGTAAAAACACTTTCGGGGTCAGTGTGTGAGTAACGTAGTCGCACTTTCCGTGAACGTTTCTGTGAAAGCAGAGACTAAACCTGAAAACACTCATCAGTTTCATTTGGTTTGGAAGTTGTGTTTCAGAATTTGTTGCCATTTAAAAGAAATACACAACTTAAAAGAAACGCATTGTGTTGAGTGCTGAATTTATCATATGTATTTAACATATATTACATGCAAATATGCTCTGACCCTGACAAGCTAAGGCACAATTCTTCTGGCCTCTGATCTCAAATGTTGATGGGATTCTTTTTTTTTAAGCTTTTCTTTTTTGAGTGGACATGGGCTTAAGCTCTCTGTAAGAACCAAAGATCGACCATCATCGTGCAGTTTGACCAGATTTATTTCAGTGAGTAGTGTCTGATTTTCTTCTTTGCATATTTTGCAGTGTTTAGGTGTTATAATTATTTATTTATGCATATGTGCGTCTGCTCACACATCACTCGAAAGCTGCAAGACATTCTCTGGAATCAGTTAATGATTAATTTATAAAATGCACATTTAGATTAGATGACAATGTCATGGCACACTAGTCATGGACTTCGCATACATCCACTTAGTTTTGCAGCAAAATTGAAAGACAGTGTCAGAAAAGTTTTTCTGTATTGATTTGTATTGTGCACCAGTGCTTTGTTGCATTTATTTGCTTCAGTCCTGAAAACTTCAAAAGAATTCTAAAATGTGCTAAAGCAATCAAGAAAGTCTGCCACAAGCACAAGAAATGTATTAGAATGAATGCATGTAAAACAAAACACATACATGAAGTCTAAATTTTATATTATTCTTACTTTTCACAGCAAGAAACAAAGATACAAATATTTTTGCAAATGCACTCTTCTTCATTTTCACACTTATCGCTAATTTAGAAAAAAATGTTCTCTAAAGTGGCAACGGAAGATACAAACTTTACATAGAAATGCCCTTGGCGACCGCTGATGTTCAAACCAGAAACCTTGGTTCTGTGAGGTGACAGTGCTAACCACTGCCCTACTATACCACCCTTTGACAGGTCTAATTTATGTTACTGTTACATTTTTCAAAAGCAGACTCTATGCAAAGAACATAAAACTGACTGAATGGGTCATGAAGTAATAGTGTAGTCATGCTTTGCATCTTTTTGTCTTACATGTCTGTTTATGCAAACAAAGCTTGGCTTTATTAGAACAGTATTAGTGGAGAGTATTAGTGCAGAATCCATGCCCAAAGACAACCATTCATACGAAGCTCTTAGACTACACAGTCTAGTCAAAATGAATGAAAAAAAACCCAAAATGAATTTATGAATGAACAACATGTGGATAGATAAGCTTGTCACATGTATGAACAAACCAAAAATGATAGTGTTTTATGACACTCATATCAGTGTTAAATCTCACTTTATATCATTTTCAAGATCAGCATTTCAAAGATTTAGTTACCTTCCCCGAAAACCTCAAGATATTTCTCACACCTTTTTTTTTTCACTGTATTGCTCATGCAAACATGACACCTGTGATAGAACTTGGTTTCAAATGTCTGTTTCCCCTCACCCTTTACAAAAGCTTCAGATCGTGTTCCTGTTGTTTTTCACACCTTTCCTCGGCTTCTTGTGCAGCTCTTATGCAATTCATCTTAGAGGCAAATGGAAATGCAAGCACCTGAAAGAGAAAGAGAGAAAAGCACAGCTAGAAAACAGTTCTGTTGTGACCCAGATTATCCATTTTACATCATGTGAAAACAGCATGCATCTCTGGTTTTTATTGGTTCATTTTGCAGTGGGATGCAGCGTGGTGGAAACAGCGGGATTTAAACAGAAGTCATTAAAATCTAACGTGACACGACAGGTTTCTGATACAAACAAAAATGTATAATATATACACAAGAATACTACTTTTTTTTGTCTCTGAGAAACTCATTAAACTCTTTTGTTCACTATAAAATCTTAGGCCACAAGTGTGATGCTAAACTGAGGTTTGGTTTGGTTTTTTAAGCTACAGTGAAACCATTGAGATGTTTTTTGGGCAGTTTGAGGAACTGAGACAAGAAAACTGGTAGTTTTAATTCCTTAAATCCTTTTTGTATTGCTACATTTTAGCAGTAGTGAATCATTTCATACAGCACATAGGAATCACGGTTCCAGTTTACAGGTTAAATCACATCTGCTCACTGATGCAATACCTTCAGCTTCGTTTGATGTTGACGGTGTGATTGGATGTAAGATAAGATTCACAGAGGATGAATAAGCCTCTTGGCAAGATTTTTCTTTAGCAACTGTTTGAACGTTTGCAGAATGGATTCAGTTTGAACCACCTCTTCCTTTTGCTTCATCGGTTAATTTGACCACATTGTAGGTTAGTGTACCACTAACCTGTGCCACTTGCTGAAAAAGGTTTCCGTTGTAATGCATGACTGTCTATGATTCACAGAAGGCTTGGAAAGGAGAGACATAGTTCATATCGCGAAATCTATTTGAGGATATAGATGCTAGCGTGCTTGTTTCAACACTTGATTGGTAAGGGGGACAGGCTTACGTATACATTCACACTCTATATGACTGACATATAACAATGAAAACCCTTCCTCGGATAGAATGCATCATAGGTGTGAATGCTACTTTGTTTTGTTTGCGAAACCTCTGCCATTATATA
>VOQK01001559.1:0-15135 GCA_015052645.1 Benitochromis conjunctus
GAAAGTTTGTTAAACATCAAAAGCCCAGCGGGGGTCCAGTGTCTCAGAGATCTTCAAAACTTAAGGGTTTTTCTTGGGGGGGGGGGGTCTGTCAGGGACTTAGACATTAACTGGGGACCCTAACCTGAACAGGAACACACACACAAACACACACATCTGAGAGTGATCTCAGTGGGGGGAAACGCTCCATTTCTTCCCGCTTATGTTTGCTAATGGCTTCCAGCATCAAGGCTCATCATGCTGAAGACTACATGCACACTTGCGCACACACAGAAACAATTACACTCTTGAAGGCATGAGCATCTAATTAGACCTTTAACACTGAGGACCGGGACAGGAATTCCATCCAGACTTTCACCAGAATACTCGGTGTAATTCAGTGTAAATGCAGCGCTGAAGGCGACCCATCATGAGCTCAGTGTTTGGGCTAAATCAGCAGGAAGGCTGCTCGATATGAAGGTCTCGCCGTGCGGTGAATGGTTTTCATTGACTCGGTCACTGTACAGAAATTTTCAAGGTCACGCCCGCTTTCATCCGTCCCACACCTTTTAGTGCATGACATCCACCATGACGTCCCTCAAGATCAAATCAAATATAAATGCTTCCATGTTCTACTGTGTGCACAGGCTCAAACTGACATATCACATGCTCCTGCCATGCAATACTAAATATGCTACACAGTAAACCATGCTTAAAGTGTGATCCAAAGCATGCACTACAGTCTATCAGTGTAGTGGTTCAAAGCTTAATTTTAGACTCTCCTACCACTGCTTCATCTCCTGAACTTTGTTATGGCCTCAGGGTGCCAGCAATTGTGTGCTGACAGCATATATAATGCAGTTCCAGCTCCAATCTTCCAAGTTCAAGGGCCCTGGGTTCTCTCACATAGCGACTCAGCACCCGCGGTACATCAAGTCGCCTTGGGCAGCACTATTAAACCATTTTACTGGAGCAAAGATTGTTGGGTACATCTGTGTCTATGAAACCCTCAAGCTTATCCTGCAAATTCAATGCCGAACATCCATTCCCATTTACAGCTGAAATGGCATGAGGGATGTGTGGGTGAAGCACAATGCAAAGAGATGAAATAAAGATTTTCAGGTTCTTACGGCAGCAGTCAAAAATCCTGCACGATTATCTGCGTGTGCGTCACTGAGGTTTAAAATAATGTTTAACAGGGAGGGATTAATTGGTTCAACAGTATTTATGAAAATTATGCAACCTGAAGCAGTTAATCATATTAAAAAACATGACGGCCGCATTGAACCGGTACCAGATATGAGACTCCACATAACGAACAGGAAAAGTAGAAAAGCAGAGTATGCAAGATTAGGCTGATGAACTGCGTTATGTAATCTAGTCCTTCTTATAAGCCATACTCAGCAATTATTAAATAAAGACTCACAACACTGTGCAAAAGTTTCTTTCCATTTTGTTTCCGAGGAGACTTTCTTGCACTACTTCTCCTTCCAAAGTTTTTCTCCATTCCTTGTACCTGTCCATTTTCAGAGTTTGCTTGTGGCTATGAATGAATCAATCATAAAAAAAAAAGGCACCTTATTCAAGGGACAAAGCAGTGTTGTGTCTAGACATAACACAAAACCCAAGCGTTTTGTTACTAGCAGACTGCCACAAAAACGCATAATTTATTTCTTTAGCTGAATCTACAAAAATCATAATTTGACAGACACAAGAAGGTGATTCTTGAGGAGTTATTAGCAGAACACTGGGCATATCACATCATTCTGTGGAGTGTGTCCTTAAAACAAACAGGACACATGGAGGCGCAAAAAAAAAATGGTAGGCCTACAAATTATAATAATAATAATAATAATAAATCAGGTGAATAGTATCTGAAAGTCTTTAAAAATTAGGACCTGAGAGATGCATCTGGCCCATGCATCAGAAATGGCCTCAGTGAAAGGTTTGCTGTCAAGAAGCTACCACTCAAGTTTGCAAGTTTCAAGACATTGTTGCATTTATCTCACATTTTTGTAGCAAAATATAAAGAAATGAGGGGTGGCTCGAGCATTTCCATAGTGCTGTGTGCCAAGTGCACTTACAGTTAGGTAATCTGTGCATACAATCTGATGTTTAGACACTGTCCCTTAAGGTCTGTCAACCTGGCTGACTAGCAGTACCCTGTTAATAACAAATTAATTAATAAAGAATAACATTTATCACGTAACTATTTTTAGAGCCTTCTCATTTGCCACAGAGCATTTTAAGTCTGAACATTGTATCTAAGGTTTCCCTTTCTGCTTTTCTAAGGTTTCCTCTCTCTGTTCATTGATCTCAATTGTTCTGCCGGCGACTAATTAAACTAACGCTCCACAATCAAACAGCTTTCAAATTCACTGAATTTTACTCAGATATTTATAAAAATGTACGCAAGACATCTGGAAAACATTTGAAATGGGGACAGAAAAACATTAAGTCTTAGGTGTGGATGTTTAATTCAGTGTGAGTGAGACATGGGCTTCAATGAGCAGCTGGAACAAGCTGATACAAAATACCACTTAAAAGGAAACTAAATTGGGGACTTGGATGTCTGGAGTTTAATGTGTGTAGTCAGAACCGCAGTTAATTGCAAGCCTGAAACAAGCAAATAAAGGTGCTGATATATAAGGAAATCACAGACAGAGTTGTTTACAGTACACAGTATGTAGCTATTTAATACTTATGTTCTGACTTATTATAAACTGCTATTAATACTTCAATTTAGGAATGATGAAGTTACAATCCTTAAGATTGCCATTTCTGACAAACCTCGTTTACGTCTGTGGACAGCACTTGTCAGCATTAGGCAGTCACTTTATTTACATTCAGGAATGATTCCTCTGATGAAGTCACTTTGTTTGTAAGTGGGAGGTCTAGTTATTCCAGCGATGCTCTACATTTAATCAGGCTCGACTGATTTCGGTTTTGTCTGAATGATAACGGCGTCTTTGATTACACTTTACTCTCCCACCGGCGGTGCTTCACATTTAAAGCATGGGAAAACACAGCGGGCTTTAAACGTAAAGCTGTCACGGGAAACGCAGTGCATTTGTCACCTGTAACAACGCTGACCATTATTAGTTATCAAAAATATATCAAGACATGTTTTCTCATTAGCAAGTCTTGTTAAATATTTCGGTAATGGAACAAGAAGCAGCAGCGCTCAGAGGCAACACGCTGTGCTGCTCCAGCTCCTGGGAAAGGTAAAAAACTTTAAATGTGCCTTGCTGTGGTTGGAAAACTGCTTGTGTCGTGGCCGGGATGAAGCCAGGTCAATCAGGTTGTATCTTTAACAAAGCAGCAGCTCGAGAAGTGTGTTCAATTCATTAAACAACCAGGGGCTGCAAAAAGACCTATCTTCTTAAGGATTTACATGGCGATGTATTGTTGCAGAATGCAATAAAATAATGTGATGCCATTTTATCTGCCTTCAGCATCACCTTTGTAGAGATTCTTTGGCAGCTGGCATGTGTGGCCACAGCCATTGGAGCAGCACTTTTTGACAGCTGAACACTCTCCATCCTCCTCACAGCTCTCCACACAGGCAGCTGCGAAGCCGCTGGCCTTCTCCGGGGCAGGGCAGTCACCCTGCTTCACTCCCTCCACAGACTTTAGGAACTCGCAGCTTGTGAGACACTCGTAGTGTTTCTTGGGAAAGAGTGGCTGAGGAAGAAGAGGGAAGGAGAAGGGGAGAAAAAAAAATATATAAGTCAGACTAGTTTTTTAAGGCTGTGAACTAACAGTGATTCTCCTGTTTACATTTCGGCTCATGATTCACTGGAGCGGCGAGTACATTAAACAGCTCAGACTCACAGAGGGTGTCGTTACAGTGCAAAATCAGTTGCTTCACACCCCTTTTCAAACTTTCCTCTTACTAAATCTTCCCACTAGGCCTGAGAAAAAAAAACAAAAAAAAACTCAAAAGCTCAAAATCTGAGGCAACCGCAGCATTTGTGGCAGTGACATACCTCGCATAAATCTTGGCACTGGTTTTCCTTCAGGTCCCAGGATTCCTTGCAGGGCTCCAGGCACTGTGAAAAGGAGAGGGGTGTCAGTTCTTCAAAGAACCAGCCACATCAAAGTGTTACCGCTGTGGAGATGGTGCCTACTTGTGGCGGGCTGACAGGCACCTCGCTTAGGCACTTCCCCTACCACCTTTGCAACAACCAAACACACCACTTTTTGCTACAGATAATGGCCAACCGTCAAAGGACATAAACGGTCTTCTACAAAAGCAAATATGGGAGAAAGTTTGCGTCTGTCAGGCGCAGGCTGTCTCTTAAAAACTCTGCTCTTGCTTGGGTTTTGCTTGGTGTAGGCCTTGACAGATTCTCTCTTCACGCCTTAACACTAGTAGCCTCGCACGCTGTCTACGCCTCCTTCTCGTCCTGCCACTTCCCCTGCACATGTCTGGGCTTGATACACTCTGGCACTGGCACTAAGCTCCCTTCTTTTTACTATGCTGAACAGAGAGCATTTAATAAATGATACACTTGGTTTAATGTTCTTGGGATTCCCTTTTTTTTTTTCTTTTTTTTTTTTTAAACACGCGGAACAAATTTACTGAATGCTCGAAATAGGCGCGGGATAAAAGAAAAACTTCAGCGTAAAGTGCAGCTCTAACTCGTTTTGCCAAACATAACTCGGGATGATAACATTTAAAATTAAAGTTCAGGATTCCAGTCAAAACTCCTCCTTTCTTTTATACGCAGCTGCTCACCCCGAACAAATCAAATTCAATAAAGGTGAATGTAATCTAACAAAAAAGGTCCATGCGTGTCCGACAGAATCAGGCAGATCCCGCTGCAGAAAAAGGAATGTGTTCGGATTGGGTTTGAGAAAAGCTAGGGTCTTACGTGCTCTTGCTCCTGGCCGCTGAGAGCTGGTGTGAAAAAGAAGAGCGAGCTCAGTCAAACCGCTGCCAGGCTGCTTCTGTACTGCACTGGGAGCAACCCAAACCGCACCAACGACCTGCCAAAGCCACTCATTCAAACCCGTTTAATTTAGACTCCTTCACCAGCTACAGTGCAGCTAAAGTAGGCACAACGCTACATCTTCAACGCTTTCTCCTACATCCATGATCTAGGACAGTTCAATACGCCGGTAAGTAATAGAGGCAAATATGACATGGACACCTGCCATTAGCAAAAGTCCACTTTTTGTTTGAAAAGGAGACCCCTGAATACAGATTATGAGAAGAACAGAAAGAGTAAGGCACACAGAGTGATTAAATCAGGGCACCTACTGTAGTGACTGCATTAAACACTGGAGCTGAGGTAAGAATTTTTTCATCTCAGGCTGGGAGCCAGCGTTTTAGTTATTACTCTTTAATTCACTCATTAGCCGGCTCTGTCATTATTATGCCATTGCCAGAGAACAGTTTATTTGCTTTTTATGGAGTGTGGTGGACGGGCGCATGATGAAACATAAACCTTGCTTCTGGAGGAGCAAGCTGCAATCAGGACCGTGCACACGTCTGCCAGCACTCTGCTTCTCTGCCGGGTCGCTCCTTTACCCAACCCTGTCTCAAGCAGCTGACAACCTCTCTGTGGACAGTGTGTTGAGTGCTAAACAGGCCATTTCCAGAGGGAGGAGAAGGCTGGGAGGGAAGGTATTTTCTTAATTACTTCATGGCAATATAGATATCACTCCAGCAATATAAAATATAAAGTGCCAAGAGGAAAAAAAAAATTGGACACCCTGTCGGGTTATGACAGCAGAGAGCTCCAAGAGAAACTAATGTGGTTTCGACAGAGCTGATCAGGTGAAACCGCCGTAACACCTCGGAGACTTAAGATGACATACGAGCTTAGTTGCGCTGTCCAAGTCATGCCTCATTCTATGCCATTTTAAAATCATCTGCTATTCATAATATGGTGACCTTATATCATTAATTCTGTTCTCAATTGTGTCCTGCGGGAGCAGAGGCTGTGGCGCAGCAGCAGCAGCAAACCTCAGCATCCCAGGCTCATATACGAGCCCCACGCCGCAACAATGAGGTGTTGAGGCAATAACTGTGTGCTTCACCAGTGTCTAAAGGACATTCTGCCAGTAGACGCATATGTTAAAGCCCCCAAATCCCTTCTACAAATCACTGAACATACACACATAAGCCTGGGGATCAAGCTCATTTTACTCATTGAAAGATCTTGTGTACATGGCCTGAATGCGTTCCATTGACTTTTCTTGAGGATGAATCCCTTTCTGGTTCACCGCAATCACAACTGCACGAGTGAAAATAGAATCATCGTTACCCCGAGATGCTCAGGCCCGTGTGCCAAGCAGCATGAATTAACACAGCACATTGCGTACCATGGATATTGCAACACAGATCAGAATGCTGGCTGTGGGTTTAGTGTTGTCTCGCCCTCGCAGTCTTTTTTCTTTCTTTCTTTTTTTTCTTGAAATGTAACTCTTCAGAGAAAAAGTTCTTAACTAGCAAAAAGCTGCACAGTTCTATCGGGAACTTGTTTTCGCTGTACAAATGGCTGCATCATAAACAAAGATAAGCATCTGTGTTGAGGCAGAGCTCCCTGCAGGTGTGCTGAAAACTGACAGTCTGTCAGCATTTCTCCGCAGCCACACCTCCCAACCTGACATTTAAGGAGGGAAGATGAGGACCGACGACAGATGTCTCGCCAAAGCAAATAGGACGGCTGGATATAATTACAAAGGTGCTCTCATCAATCAAGGGCCTGATTCCTATTTACACAGTTTGATGCTCAATCTAAACCATGTTACTGATGCTGCCAGAATAATCCTTTGGATGGGCCAAGACTTATTTTTTAAAAACTCTTGTGCAATTTCTTAAGGGTGTGTCACCTCCACCCCATCTCAGGCTGGTACACACGCCCTCACCTTCCTGTAATAGTTCATCGGTGTTTCTACATTCGACTAACAAGCACAGGAAGCCCAGTTACAAACCCAGAAGTAGACACAATTGCTTTTGGGGTAGCTTCAGAAAGGGTGTCCAGTGTAAAAGTCTGCCAAATCAAACATGCAGAGCTACCTGCTATGGTGACCTTTTGTGAATAAGAAAGATGAAAGTAGCTTCATTTTTAAATGCATTGATTTTTAAAAGTGTGTTTTGCTGACCTTTAGTCAATGGGAATTCTTAAACTAAATGTTAAATACAACAAACACAAAAAAATCCCAACTAACACATGGAAACATCTAGGGCTGAAAAATGAAGCCAATGTTAAAAAAAAAAAATCAATCAATCAATCTGTTGCTGCTTCCAGGTTAGAAATGCAAACTTGGATGCAGGAATAAACATGTTCACAGCCTGATACAAAAAAATGATGTGGTCTTACTTCCCCCTGTGTGAAAACTGTATGGGGTCCTGAAAGATATGCAAAGTGCCTTTGCACCTAATAATGGTACATTAGCTAATGTGATGTCACATTAGCTACGTTAGCTAATCCATGATGTCACCAGGATGTTTCTTTTGCAAAACTAAAACCATGAAAACCACACACTCACTGGCCAGTGACTTGTGATTCAAACATTTCCTTCATATTGAAACATATTATGACCAAAACTTACAAAATAAATTCAATTTTCTATTCATTATGACTCAAAAATGAGTAACTAAGCCAAAAGATTTAGCAGGGACGCATTTACAGAAGTAAAGACAGAAAGCCATATTACCGTGGACTTAGGATTGAGTCTTTATGCAACCATTGCTATCGCCACTTGGTGGCCTGATAGAATGCTTTATGGCTTTATTTTTCTATCCTGGAAGCTACGTCCACGTGTAATACTTCAAAACACTAGGTCCCATTAATGCAATCATCCAACACATTTTTTTTCTATTTGTATGTTACTTACCACTCATTAGCTGGTATCTGTGTCTTTGAGATGCACTTGTACAGTTTATAAATCCTAGCTGATGTAGAAATAGTTGTTTATTACCAAACACCAAAGTGGTGCCAAGCAAATATTAAAATCGAGGACATCATAAATGAGTGATGTCACAGTGGTTTGTAGGGTCAGTCTATATTTATCTACAACTTGTGTAAAACTTCCTATATGAATAG
This sequence comes from Benitochromis conjunctus, assembly GCA_015052645.1. Lineage (NCBI taxonomy): Eukaryota > Metazoa > Chordata > Actinopteri > Cichliformes > Cichlidae > Benitochromis > Benitochromis conjunctus. The sequence goes on from VOQK01001559.1 coordinate 8,040, forward strand.
CACCACATCAGGAGATATACACAGCATGATCTTACAGTGGATCCTCTGGAGATTTGAAACACTCAAACATTTACATTTCTTGCACCACCACCAGCTAATGTTTAACTTTCGAAACATAATCTGGAAAAAGTACACCACTGAACTAGAGTGAAGAACATAATTGACCTGGACGTAGTGTATATGCCGGTTCTGGGTGCCAGCATCGGGGCTCCCTCAAGCAAATTTCTCAGGCTGGCATCAGAGCTACCATCTGTTTTAGTATCACAAGGAATGCATGTAATTATTCTATGGAACGTTAACATATTTCAGGACAAATTTCACCCCCCCCAAAAAACACAAATGCTTTCCTTTTCTCAGAGATGTAAACAAGAGCATGGGGTTGTTTCTATGGACTTGAGCTGTTAGCCTTAACAAAAGCATTTGGGGCGGCTGATTTCCCCTTTGTCCTCTTATCTTCCTGCCCAATGGTGACACATTCTGCATGGTTAAGTAGGAACATCCAGAGCGCTCTTTCACTCCCCATTTCACGCTGTAATAAAACGCAGCAGTTGTTACTCTGGGGGACCCTGAAAGGCATTCTGTGGGGCCAATGAGAGAGTCAGGCTGAATGGCAGCCAATGCCACAGCCCATCTTCACTTTTTCATGCCTGAGACGAGGCTGGGAGGGGGGCAACGCAGGGACTGAGAAGGGAAGCGAGGGAGGGAGGTCTCCCGCCCATGGAACTGCCTTTCTTAGTCATCATATGGTTATCTCCACCCATTGTAAAAATGCTTACTGCCCCAAGTGAGTGACTGGAATAACATAAACTATGAAAAGTGCATACAGAAAATGTCACACAAGTGTATTGTTTTAGTTAATGAAGCATGAACTGCTACCAGTCAAGGTAGCCCCAGGCTTAACAATACACAGTGTACACAAAACAGGGGCCATAATTCAAACTGATGCGGATGACATTTTCCCATATTGCCTGAACATATTTCTACAGTCACGCGGAGCTGTGTGAGACAGCTATGACTGATTCTGTCATTTTGTAAATGAAAATTCAGCAGACACAAATTTATGTGGGTACCTGTGCTTTCCCTCTACTCAACCCGCTATAACACGGGCCCCTGTAGGGTTTCTTCCTGCCGTTATCCCAAAAGCTTAGAGATGACATCTGGGAGATGAAGGTATTGATCCAGGCACTGATGGTGAGTGTCATAGCTTGAGTGCTGCCAACAAATATTTACAAGGTGCCTTTGCTGCTCCTTGGGATGAAGCCACAGCTTTTTTTTACCTGCTCTGGTTGACTCAGATATGGTGGAATCTTTGTTGTTGATCACACACACATTGTAAATCTCACCTCCAATCTCATTGAGTTATGGCTATTTTTTGCTGCCCTAGTGCTTTTCACACTCCCAATGACTGTACTCAATTATTCCAGCAGCTCCCTGCTCATATCTATCGATCCAACCAGGAGTAAGTTGCTGGGGTTTGCTCTCTCCTCTAGTGAAACAGGCACTTACTCCATCTCTTCACTCACTCTATTTCACTTTAATTCGACTGTCACCCCCCCCAAACTTGCTCAGATTCTCCTAAATTGTTATATCTTCTCTCAATTCTCCATCTCGGCTTTTCATTCTCTCCCTCTCCCTCTCCAGGTGAGACCTGATCAATTCTAAAACTCATTTTTGGCCGTCCATCTGAACTAAGCCACAATGTTCACATTGATGCTTTCAAAAAATCTCTTCAAACAAGAAACATGAGAAAACATGAAACTCACATTGCAGTGTAGACAAAGAATTAGCTTTTTTTGTTTTATTATGTGAGATAGCTTATGCAAACATGGCCACTAAACTTTAACTTGTCTCCAGCCTTTGTCTGTGTTCATCTTTGTGTGTTTTCCAAGTCTTGCTTGTAACCAAGCACAGTGTAACTGACAGTTTTTGTGTCAGCTCTAAGGCAACTGCACCGATACCACAAAAAATAAAATAAAATAAAAAATAATTAAACAAATGTCAATCAAGAGACAAAAAGAGCAGGACTCAAGTGACATTATGCAGCTTGGATCACATTTGACTTTTTATGCAACCTTGGTGTAAGGCTGAAAATTCTTCTCTAGAAAAACTATTTTAATCAAGTTGGAGGAAGGGTGAAGCTGAGTGACAGCCTCCAGGGAAAAAAAAAAAAAATACAGACAGCACAAAAGTGCTGAAACCTGCAGTTCCTCAAATGGCCACTTGAAGCTGGCTTCAAAAGTGAGTCAATCCTCACTGACTCCCATTATAACATGATTTACTTTAGAGGACAAATAAAAACCTTTTGAGCCTGGTACAATAACAGCGAAACAGCCTCTGTTGCAGATCTCCACCTACATAACTACACAGATGGTTGCAGGCATTAGCTCTCTGCTAGGCTTCACCTGAGCTAAGGTCCCAGTCACACACATTGGTCAGCAACCAACTTGAAACTAGCCCTCGCTAGGGAAAAATGTGTATTCCCAGACTGGTTGGCAACTGGTTGCCAGAGGTTGCACTGACTAGGTGTAAAGAGATATAAGGTGGTGCACTGAAAAGCTCCTTGGAATTGCTTTTGTGAGGAACAGATTGCAATGGCTCCCCGCAGTTTGCATGAAAGACGACAACATGACTGCAAAGACTTGCAAACTACTTGCTGAGCAGTAATGAAACCTTGAAACGTTCGACACAACCTGGAAACAGAATCGTGCCTTTTAAACATGCAATTTGCAGGCGAAGGTCCTCCATTTACAGTTTGTGTCACAGTATTTCAAGTTTCACTGTTCCTCCGTAAGCAGTTGGCCAATGTTTGTAGACAAGTTGGCATCTTCCATGCAAACTAAAAGGTGACGGCTGCAATCTGCTAGTGACAGAACCAAGCAATAGGAGGTTTTTGGTGCCGCAAGCTCTTGGCAACTGATTTCATCTCGTGTCAGCCAGAAACCTCCAGCAAACACTTTCCAACCAGGCAGGGAATACACATTAAACTTTAGCAACTGGAGTTTGACCTTAAACCTAAGTTACTGAACTAGACTATGTTTGTGGTGTTAGAATATTATGAGATTACTGTGCAGTTAACTGTATTACGGTGAATGTATTCGGTGTTCTAGTCCAAACCTTCTAAACCAAAAAGGTTTTTAGTTTGCTCAAAATTACAAAGTAGAGCTTCAAAATGTCCACATGTGGGATGCTGAAACTAACAAACCTCAAAACCGCTTTCCAAAAAGAATAATCTTAACATATAAATATTTTCAAATTTCTCTACGCAACAGCAGGCATAACTTGACATACTCTGTCTGGGCATCACTATTTCTCACAGTACAGCCATAATGATGACCATTACTCTTAAGGATTTTCCTGTTTTCTCTAACATTAACCCTCCTTTAAACTGCTTTAAAAACTAGCTTCATTCTTATCCAAAATCTATTAAAATTAAAATAAATAACAGTAAGAGAGACAGAGAGTGAGCAACAGCGAGATTCGCATTACACGTTAACTAGGTTCAAACATATTTCATCAAGTGCGCAAGCTGTGATCTGATGGACTGTAAAATAATACACTAGTAAACCTTTCCAATATATCTCTGACGTGCCATTATGTTTCAAAGTGACTGTAAAAATACAGCGAGTAAATCAGGAAGAAGATATCCTCGTCCTGAGCTGCTATGAAGTCTAGACACGCTATTTCCTCAACCTAACGTGACCTTATACTCCATGAGATTGCACGTATTTAATTTCTGCACCGCCGTAAATTAGCACAGGTGTGCGCTGAGCAGACAGTGGGTGGATCGTGTAGATCAAAACGATTCGGTGTGCTGACTTGAGATGTGAGATTGCAACTCTATACAGCCCCACAAATTTTCTTTTTTTTTTTTTTCCCCATAAGCAGGAGCTTGCTTACGTAAATGCCACTAATTCTATTTTGGGCTGTAAGATTTATGTTTATCTTGGTTTTATTGTTTCAGAGGCAACAGAAAAGCTATTTGCTGGGATGGAAGTGCATCTTTTTATTCATATGAAGTTTTGGTCTGTTATTTTGGGGGGAAAGAAAGAAAGAAAATTATACCGTAGCAGTCACTGTGAGGTGTTTTGTTCTGCGATTACATAAACCTCTGCAAACTAACAGGAAACCCACAGGGCTAGCAGTGTCAGCGGAGAATTACTTTAGTCAGGAAAGACAAAAATGATGGCATGTTTAGTGCTTCTGCACTTCATTTGTTCCAAACCAGGTAATCTACGATTGCAGCAAACTGGTAGCTGTCTGCTCTCCTCCAACAATCTTAAGGCACATCCACACCACATGGAAATTGGTATTGGTATTTTGTGTCATAAAATCTTACCACACACATACTTTTTTTAAAATTTACTATCTAAATTGAAATTGGGAAAAAAAGAAATTTCTGCTAGAAGCTGGCATCTGAAATGAAACTATTTGCGCTATCACAGCATACCATCAGTCATAAGCATACGATATGACAACTCTATTAAGTGATTGAGACTAGGATTTGCAAAGGCTTCTTCAAATTTCTCTTAAACAAATAATGACATATTTTCCAAATGTCAGTGTGTTTTACAGGCCTGAGCAGGACATATGCTGTGAGCATTTAAAGTGTCATAATTCCCTCTTCAATACAACCAAGTAAAACAATGTTGTTTTCCAGGTCCAGTGGGGTGAAACTGAATTTATGCGATTCGAGACTTTCTATTTTGTTTGTCAAACCAGGCTCAGAGACGCTGAGTGAGCTAGCAGGTGGTGCCACAGACATTCTTTGAGGATCACTTTAATTATTAATTTAAATGCAGTTGAGGGCGCAGACAACAAAGAGCTGAATAGCAATAGCTTGGCAGAAAGTGAGAAGGAAAAGAGGAGGAGTTGGGAGAGGGGGGGCAATGCATGAATTATACATTTACCCCACAATCAGAGGTGCCTGCCTTATTTATGAGCAAAAAAAGCCCGCACAGCTTTGCCAGAATTGTGCTTTGTCTACTGTGGAATGCAATAGGAGTTCACTTAATACTTAATGACTCTGAAGTTTCACCCAGACACACAAACACACCAATGCCCCACTGCCCTTTAACGGCTCCTTTTCTTACAGGTCCACGGCCGTCTCACGTTATGTTCTGCAGTGACAGGACTCAAAATTACAGTGGCTGTAACCAGACCCTCAGTTATCACCTACTTCTGAGCTCAGTTTACATTTCATGACAATTAGACTCAACAGGATGTATCCATCATGTGGGGTCAGATTGGTGATAAAGAGGCCGCCATGAGCTTTTGTTGTGACATGGCATGGGAAAGCCAAAGCCTCTCCACGGCTCTCTGAAAACCATGTCAGATCTGCCCAACACATGATATACTGTATTTACCCCCGCAAAATCACGCATAATGTTTTGATGACAGACGTATGGAAGCAGAGTTGAAAGCGGGATCGCACGAAAAAAAAACAAAACACACAAAAAAAACACTTCCTCGTCGGCGAAGCCATTTATTCAGACTGTTCACACGGTTGATTTATGGCGACAACAGTGAACTCCTGCTTACCATGCATGGGATGAAAAATGAATTTCTGCCATTGTAGACCGAGGACATGGTAAACAAGTCAAAAGTCTTTAGCCCTGCTGGCTTGTTCCATAAAATGACCACTCAAGCTGTCTTAATCCCTTCCTGCTTCATCTCAAATCAAATGAGACCAGACCTGGAGATTCTGTCCCAATGTAGGCCAACAACATGTAAAACACAACATGCCATCGAGGGGAGGAAAGCCGTCTTAATCCCGTGCTCCAGTCACATTCCACTGCTATCTCCAGTTGTTTATTTGAGTTTCAGACACACTTTAAATTCACTAATCCTACTTGCCCTCTCTAGTGTTCACTAAACAGCCCCTCCAGCTTTATCGGCATCTTTGAATTGCAACACATCCAGATTGAGCAATAACACGCACACACACGCACACACACGCACACGCACACGCGCACGCGCACGCGCACACGCACACACACACGCACACACACAAAAGCAGTGATATAATGCATTCTCCTTGCTTGATGTGATGACTGAATTTTCTTTTATATGTAATTCAAAAAGCAGTGCAAAGACTTCACAAACAGAGGGCAAACCTGGGCATGTTGGGTACGTAAGATAAAGTATACAGCTGTGGAAAGCAAACAAAAGACCAAAAAAAAATACAGTTTCTCTTCATCTCTGATACAAGTTCAGACTGGAAAAGCTAAAGTATAATCTACTTTGCTGAAGTAGTCATCTCCAAGTCAGAAGGTTAAGAGATGCATGGGTCACCGAGGCCCTGCTTTTCAATCGTCCTGAAACTATCACACACAGCACACAGTGTGGGGTTTATCTGCGGGATGTAGCAGCTTTGAGTGGAGCTGGAATAAATTGATAAGCCCCCATCTACTAAGTACATCAGCTTAAAGATTCTTAAATTCTAATCTTTCTTTCACCAAGGCGACTGTTGGCACGATCGGTTTGGAAACGAAAATACAAACAACGACTGCGAATAACGCCACCGAATTAATTCTTGCTACAGCACCTCTGAACACGTGAGCTAGGAAAGGAAACGATGGCAAGGTTAATGTGATAAGTATGCTGTAATCTGTGATGTTCAGCCAATACGTCCTCAGATTGAGAATAAACACTTGGATGACAGCAGATTGTCTCAGTGTGACTGGTCATTATTGCTAAAAGAGGATTTCACTGCAGCTTTGATTACATTAATCCTTCAAGAGAATTAAATCCTTTCTGACAGGGAGAACATGGGAAATCAGGCTATCTGTGAAACTTTGATTATCTTTAAGAAAAAAAAATAAAAAAGGCCCCTTTTAAAGCTCTGTGGGATCAATAAAAAACAGACAGGTATAAGATAGTGAGCATATTTTTTTTTCCCTGAAGGATTTCCTGGCGCAATCATCACTCAGATACTGAGCAGACAGGATTGCAAAGAGGAGCTCTGGATTGAGCTTTCACTGCTGAAAAAGTCTCAACTGCAAGTCTCACAGCCTCTTTGCCTCCTCTCCTGTGGCCACGTCTTTGGTGTTTTTTTTTTTTTTTGTGTTTTTTTTTTGGGGGGTTTTTTTTCCCCTCC
>VOQK01001562.1:0-14599 GCA_015052645.1 Benitochromis conjunctus
CCTAAATACATCAGCTCAACCTCATTCGCTAAAAATACATTGTCATTAAATGCATGAAGTTTGTTAGTGCAAAGTGATAATACATAGTGCTATTCAATATAGAGCAATCAGCTTGAGCGCTAATTACTTGACTATATTTGTAACTGTATAAGTTTCAATATCCCAAGCATCAAAATCTTGAAGTTTAAAACCGTATTCTTTAACAGAGCTGAGCAGAACAGTTAATACTAAAATGTGATTACATCTCATAACACACTGCTTACATCTTTAAGCCCCGTCTCAAGAAAGGCAAAGAACGGCAAACACATTCGAGCTCTTTCCACTTTATTTACATTTCTTTAAACACCTAAAAACCTAAAGAATTGATTAAAAAGAGGCCCAACCCCTTCTCTCTCTCTTCACACTCATCTGAAGAGCAGACAAGCACAATAAGACTGCTCTTTCAGCACTGAGCCATCGCTACATAGCACCATAATTATACTGATAACATACATACATAAATGCATTCAACCTCTCGCTCGGCACAGCGCACTGGCTGTGATTTCTTAATCTTCTTTCCTCTTCTCCTCTCCTCTGCATGCGTGTCTTCTTTTTTATTCTTTTTTTATTCCTCCCCCTCCGACTGCCATTATTTTTCATTTATAAGCACAGTTAGAGCGCACGAGAGAGCACTGAGGGAAAAAAAAAAAGACAAGATAGAGGAAAAAGGGGGAGAAGAAACTGGAATGGAGAACGGAAAGATAGATAGATGAGAATTTGAGAGAGAAGGAAAAAAGCGCCTGAGATCTTTTGGCACTTAAACTCTTTCGCTTAATGGTACTCAGAGGGATTGACGGTCAAAAGGAGGGGCCACAAAAGAGCATAAAGAGTGAGAAAGGAGAGATTAAATCATCACCATCACATCATCTACTTAAATGGTTCTACTCTCTTTTTCTGTCACCACTGTTTTTCATCCCATAGACGTAGAACATAGACATCCTCTTGCGATCTCTTTCCTTTCCATTATGCTTTTCCCCATTTACACTTTATTCTGTCCCGCTTATTCTACCACCTGATACTGTCTGTGCTTCTACCTTTCCTTCTATATTTCTCCATAGACTCTCTTTCTATCCGTTTTTAACTAATTTGCTCTTCCTTGATTTGTGTCCAAACCTTTCCCACAATGTCAGGCTCATTCCAAACTGAAGGCCCACCTTAGCATCAGATAAATGGATTTATAGACACTGGTGAATACCGCAAACCTACGATAAATTGAGTCACTGAATTAAAAGAACCTCCAGGAAGGGTTTAATATATGATGAAAAAGGTGAAAAGGGCCAAAGCATTCTATATCATAAATGTCAATTCACATTTGAAAGGGAAAATTTCAGGGGAAAAGAGTGTTTCCTACGCTACAATGCGTTTGCAGGTTTTTCAAAAGGAAGAGGTCAGCCTTCTTTCTGCATATCAGACACATTAAAGCTGAGATGCAAATTAAAAGAAAAGCTGTTGTTTGTCAGTAGACAATCATTAGTCATTGCAGTCCAGCAACTACTCTTTTTTTTCCCCCATTCTGTCTGTCTTTTGCATTAGCTGTCTGCCTGTCTGCCTTTCTGTTTTCCTGTCTATATCCATTCTTCATTCCCCCACCTGAACAGCTCCCCATTCTCCAACCCAGGCACTGTCTGTGTTTTATGGGTCCCTGTAGAACGGGGATCTTTTACAGGCCGACTGGACTTTAGAAGCCCCTCGTTTAGCAGCATCCTGCCTTAATTAAAAACCCCTTTTGTGCTTTCTGCCTTTAACAATGAAAGGGGAGAGAGAAGGGAGGGAGGGCAGGGTTAGAGAGACAGAGAGTAGTAATGCGTAGAGGAAGAGAAAGAGTGGGCAGAGACAGAGAAAGAGAGACAGTCCGAGATGGGAATGAATAGAAAGTGATAGGGAGAGAGGCAGATAGATAGTAAGGTAGACAAAGAGAAGGATGGAGAGATATGGACAGAGAGAAGATAGCTGTTAATTACAACTGCCATTAACAAGACACCAGCCTCCTTAGGGAGTGGAAGAAGGAAAAGCAAGAGAGCAAGGAGGGAGATGCGAAGGGAAGGAGAATGTAAGAATAGCACTACAGTGATAGCCTGGCACTGATTAGTGAGTTTTATTTAATGCATACAAAAATATGCATACATTTATTGTTTTGCATTGCACAGCTTTTAGGAACTTTTCAATCCATAAGCTGTGCTTGAATATGACAATGTATGAATCTATGTCTCTTTGTGTATGTGCTGTCTTTGGGATGACTGAGCAGCAGAGGAGCTGCTTACTGATTACCTTCATGTAGAACACGCTGCTATTGACTGGAGGGTGACTGATGATCTTGGCCCCGAGGATGGGGATGTGTTTGCGGTACTATAGATGCCGCTCCGCTACTCTCACGGATGTGGTTTTCCCCAATGAACCACAATATATTTGTGTCATTAAATATTGCTCAATATGACTTGATCTTTCTCCCTTCCCCCATGCAATTCCTCTAACTTTCCACATTCATGATTATCTTACTTCATATTTACATTTTCTTGTTTTTTTCCCCCTCTTGTTCTGTCTCACTCTCTCAGGCTTCTCTGCAGAATGTCCAGTAAGGAGCGCCACCTTGAGTCCAGTTGTCCGTCCTCTTATATAAAGACTGAGCCGTCTAGTCCTGCCTCCCTGACTGATAGTCTAAACCATCACTCCCCTGGTGGCTCCAGCGACGCCTCAGGCTCATATTCGTCCACGATGAACGGTCACCCCAATGGCTTAGACTCCCCAAGCCTTTATGGCTCCAACGCAGGGACCCTAGGACCTGCTGGTGGCCCTGGATCAAAGCGTTATGAGGACTGTTCATCAACCATTGGGGAAGATTCACAAATTAAGTGCGAGTACATGTTGAATTCAATGCCCAAGAGGTTGTGTCTCGTGTGCGGGGACATTGCGTCAGGTTACCACTATGGAGTGGCATCCTGCGAGGCCTGCAAGGCCTTCTTCAAACGCACCATACAAGGTTGGCTTCTATTCTAACTTCGTATCTACAGTTGTCTCTGTTTCGCTTGTCTACATTTCACTCTATGTATTGCCACTTGTTGTTTCAGCTCCACGATTTTGTTTAGTTTATCTCTTTTGGTTTTGCTTTAATATTTTTATTAGTGGTTCTGTTCTTCCACCAGTTTTTTCATCAAAATCTGTGGTTGTCTGTATTTTTAAGATTAGACTAGAATAGCTGTTTGTTTGTTTGTTTGTTTTGTAAAGTAGATGAAATAATATCTTGTGATCTATTTGACAATTTCTTGAAGACAGCAGTAAATAATATAAATAATATATATTAATAATATATAAGTAAAGAATTTTAAAATGTAAAGACATTAATAGGTTGGCTGCAGAGATACCAAGGTCATATGTTTGAGGTAAGCATGATGCTCTCTATATTGACCTAAATGGTATTCTTAAAAAAAGCATAACTTTCAGAAAAGAGAGTACCTAAAACCTTGATAAACGTAAAGTGAATATTTATACTACTTTTAATAAAAGGAACAGACTAATCGAATCACACACACACACACACACACTCAGACATGCGCACACACCTGAACTAAATTCAGGACATATGATGAAAGCCTCAGGCCAGATGTAAACCCAGATTTTTTTCATAAGGTACATGTCTCCCTCCTCTTCTGCTAAGTGAGCCACCAGGACACCCACATAGCCTATTTCCTCTTTCCCCTTCACCCATCCTCCCTATCACACATGTTCACATTTACACATCTATCTAGGTACATAAACCAACCCCCACAACCCCCACTCTACACCCACTTTTTAACCTCAACCTTGACCTTTTCTTCACCAACAGCAAAGAACAATTTTGGAGTAATGTTTGCGTTCCCAGATCTTGCTGCTTATACATCACGGGAAGCGGTTTAGCCATAAGCTTGTTGTCTGTGCGATAACGTAGCATCAGAGTTGGGTCATGGGTCATGTCTAAAGGTCAGGAGTTCAGGGGTAGAGGAGAGAAAGGATAGAGAATAATCCACATGATGAGAGGAGTGCCAGGAATGAAGCACAGCATACTGTACAGGAAGATTAACAACTTGATTGATGATCTGTGTGTTGTATTGTGTTTAGTATTTTAATTTCACATTAGAAATTTGAAGTAGCACTATAAGATAGATTGATTGATAGATAGATAGCAGGTGGTAAACTTTTGAAAACCTTTGTGTTAGTGTAATAATCCTTCATGATTTGCTCAAGTTTTAAAAAAATAACTAATAGGCCCCATCTGTCAGCAGGACAGCCCACTTGTCAGTCAATCTGCTACTGCAATAAGCACACTACTAGTCAGCCAGCCTTCATCGATCCATTGAGTCAGTCAGTCAGTCAGTCAGTCATATCAGACATTCATCTATCAGACATTCATCTATCTGCCTTTCCATCCATCCACCTATCTGTCGGTGCTTTCTTTTGCCTCTGATAAGCAGCTTTCCCAGTAAAGCCCCAGAGACAGAGAGAGACAGGAAGATGTGAGGGGGTGGAAGTCCTACATTCACAAGATGGTCACCACTACCTGGAAATGACCTGTATGTGTTTATTATAGGATGAGATCAGGACACGGTGCAGTCCTGACAAATAGATTAGAGCACATGCGTGTGGCGACAAAGGCAGAGACATGCATACACACACCTAAACTCATAGAAGCTCAGACAAGCACGGACATCAACACACATATAGCCATCGAATATTTATGTGGATAGGTTTAAGCCTTAATTAATCTGTGACTGCTGTCGTGTCAAAAAGTTCATGAACTCTGTCTCATTTCATTTATTTGGTTTGTTAAAGGTTAGGATAGGACAGCTACAGATACTCTTAAGGGTTAAGTACAAACATAAAGATAACGATGCTGTGTTGACTGGAGAACCTCCTTTAAGTGTGACATTAAATAGCTTGAAAGCAGTGAGATGTCCCTCTCTCTATTAACTTCATTGTTTGTTTGATTTTTTCTGCATTTGTAAAAGATCTGTTGCAGATTTGTTACACATTATGAAAGTGAAAATTAGAGGCTGTGAATGTAGCTGTTCATGAGGGAAAATATGGAAAGCCATATTTAAAACAAGCTCAATTAGGAATATTTAACAACACTTCCTGTTCAAACCTTAAAGGCTGAGTTACTAACTACTATAATTAATATTTTACTTTTTTTTAAATTGAATTTTCATGGTAATGTAATATTTTACCTTCTAATTGTGCTATAGCAGTACTGTTAATGATTTGTTGCAAACTGAGCTTTCTTGGATCCAGTGGACCAATTGGGTCATGACATTATCTTTGGCTACCACACACAGCAACTCATCCTCAGATATTGTGGATGTTCAGCTTCTGTGTGTTGGCTTCTGTTCATCCAAATGCAAGTTGATGTGCACGTTTGTGCACATATTCCTATGCATAGTTGTGTGTTAGTGTGTGCGTCCTGGCAGGAAAGCAGGGCCAGCCTCAGATGGGCAGCAGCAGACATATTGGTATGTTTCAACCCATTAGCCAATAAAACCGCAGGTAATCACCAAAAAAACACCTCCAGCTGGACAGGGAGGAGAGCATGGGGTGGGAGAGGAAAGGAGAAGAGCAGAGAGAAGAGGTACAGATAAACAATAAGTTGAGACAAGGAATGAGAGAAAGGGAGGAAAGGGGAGGGTGGACTGGGCACATGGATGTAGGAAGGAATTAGGGGTATGTGCGTGCTGGCACGTTTGTGCATGTGTGTGTCGCAGCGTGGAGGAAGTGGCTCTGGCAGCTGCTGTTTCTGTGGCGTCAGTCCAGCGACACCTGACAACCTGCATCTATCACTCCCTTATTGAGAGAGGGGGATAAAGGGGAGTGAAGAGGAGGGCAAAGTATGGAAACGGGAGGTATAGGGCAATGAAATGGAAAGAGAGAGCCAACAAGAGTGGAAAAAGAAAGGCAGAGCACGGAAGAGCAAGATGAAAAAAGGGATAGTGATGTTCACACGAAGAACGGTTAAAATGTGCAGTAAAAATGTCACGTGGGGAGACTAAAGAGAAAGCATTAGGGTAGGATTAAGTATTACCCATACTGACTTAAAGATGTTTATTCATTAATAGACATATTTCTCAATAGTATTGGAGGCATAAATACATATCTGTGTGTTTTCTTTTTTTAAATGATTTTTACAAAATCCATACTTTGTTCAGGAGTTGCATTGTGGTGAATTCAAATTTGACTGAGAACCCTTATCCATTTTTCACCTCTACTCTGCCTTCTACCCGTATTTTCTGTTCCTTATTCTATCAAAAGCCAAGGTGCCAAGGCAAAAGGTATATGAGAAAGGGAGGTTATAGGTATCATGCTTGGAGAGGAAAAAGAGATACAGGATAGGGGGATGGCAAGCCAAAACACACACTAACATTCACATTACATGATCGGTACAATAGTGATCAATTGTCATGCAGCAGGGTGGACATACCCACATCTCAAAAGAGATTGGAAGGGATTTAAGGCCCTCGTATATACCCCGTCATTCACATAAACACACACATACAAACTCACCTTTTTTACACCTCTAAGACCCTCTCTGATCTAAGCTTACTCCTGTGCACTGTAATACACATAAAGAGAGAAAGCGAGACACACGTGCATAGAGAGGAGTGAGATTCTGTTATAAACCTTTCAAATGTAATTCCTGCCCTATACACCTACTCTGATACATATATGTGTCTGAGCATGCAAAGGTATTCAGCATACAGTACATGTTAATGTATCACATGAGGTGTAACAGACACTTTTGAATGCGTATGAATTAGACTGACGTAAACTACATTTTGCATAAATATGTTTATTATTAAAAACCACAGATTTTGTGCTTGGTATTGTTGCGGTTAGGTACTGTAATCTGAAGTCTCACAGATGTTTCTGTCTTGGCTGTCACTTTAATCAATAAATGATTTTTGTTATTGCCTGTTAACACTTACCTTCACAGTAGCAATCAGCATGTGTAGCTGTTAACATTTTTCATCACAGTGAGGGTTTTAAATATTTATTCTTAATGCTGCCAGCTGTACAAATGGCTCTTTGCTGCAGTTAACAATTTAGCAGCCCTTGCGTGTTTTTTTTGAAATGGCAAGGGTCATTAATACATTCAGATTCTGTTTCATTAGCACATTTAGCCTTAGTGTCCTTCTTAATTGCTAAATTATTCTACTCCACATGTATCATCAGCATGTAAAGCTTGTTTATAAGCTAACTAGTCCCACTTATAGTGTCCATTAGACTGTAAGGGTTCCCTCAGCATTTAGCATGTTTAGCCTTTACTTTAACTAACAAGGCCAATTAATGGGTGTCTTGTTACCCATTAAGAAGTGTTTGTGCATTTAGCGTTTTCCCAAGCTAACTAGCCCCTTAATCAGGCCAGTAATGAGAAAACATCCTCTCCACAGCAGCAGTCAATAGTAATCACTGTTTACTCTGTTTCAGTGGGAGATGTATTGGCTTGCTGGAATACTGTAGTTATCAGGTGGGCATTGGTGAAAGAGAAAGGGATATTTTTATTTTCACATCCGAACACAGGTCTTAATACTGATAAATAAACCTGAACATAGAAACAAGTTGGGCAATCTGTAACAATTCAAGCTGTTGCAACAAATCTATAACTATGTTGTATTCTGAACTGGGAGTAAGCAAATCACTTAAGTGGAGGAAATGAGCAGAAATGGAGCTGCAAATAAGAAGACTAACAAGTGAGAATGAGAGGAAAATGGCCACAGGAGCCAGAGAGGATGTTAAAATGTCTTGTTTAGATATACAGTGTATTGTAGCAAAATGCAAAAGATGAAATAAAAGATATGACAATATAGTGGTAAGAAGACTCACACTCAGAGTGATGTTTTGGTTGGCCCCGGTTGTGAGGTTAATAGACTTAACAAAGGTTAATAATCTTAGTTTCAACACTGCATCCAAGTGTCACTGCCTGTCCTGCTGTTAAGTCACGCAATCTTACTTTATGGTCTCATGTAACATTGACGCATCACCTCGGTTAGTGCATACACAGATACACTACTTCTATGTTTTTTAAACAACAATACAGGTGATGTTCCTGGCAAGTTTTCTAGTAAAATAAAACTGAAAGATTTTGAAAAATAAATTGAGAAAACATTTTTAAAAATTGGCAAAATTTAGGGCAGTTTAATAAACACTGGTAAACATTTGTCTCCTTGCCCATCTAAAAACCACTCGAAACCTTATTTTTCAGTAATGAAATCAGCTTGGTGCTCTGTATGACACTGCACACACATGACATTGGATTAGTTTGTGGCTAACACCTGTAATGCTAGCACGAAAGCCTTCTTTCAAGTCTGCACAGAACGTGGAGACATATTGCTCCTGTCAAGTACTTATATGCCAGTTTTATCTAACACATCCTACATATATCAGTACACTTTCAGATCAAAATACTGCAGAACTGTCATAGGTCAAGACAGAGGTAGCTCAATCCATCCAGCTATCTATTTTCTTAACTGCTTATCAAGCGAGTGTCAAAGGGATGTTGGAGCACATCCCAGGTGCAGACAACCACCTACATACCCATCCAAACCTATGGGTAAATGAAAATCAGCATCAGGCACAAAGACAATATGCAAAGTCCACACAAACCCACCAAGAAGGCTAAAACCTGGGGCCTTTTTGCTGTGAGGTTCTATCCATATTCATCATTTTATGGTTTATTTTATTGCATACATGTGCCTGTGTACCCTGTGTTTGTGCTGATGTGTCTATCTGAAATGAAACCGTTCTGTCTATCTTTCTCCAACATGTCTACGTGCCGCAGGCAACATTGAGTACAGCTGCCCAGCCACCAATGAGTGCGAGATCACCAAGAGGAGACGCAAGTCGTGCCAGGCCTGCCGCTTCATGAAGTGTCTGACTGTTGGCATGCTGAGGGAGGGTAAGGGAAAAGGTCTCTTCTTTATATTTCTCGGCTAAATGTGCTACATGTAGCATTTCAACGTCAATTAGATATTCTGCATCTTAAGCAAATTTTCATATAACATTGTATTAACTTTGTATGAACGTGTTGAACAATGCTACATGTAACTTCTACATGATAATTTGTGTGTGTGTGCGCGTGTGTGTTTAGCTTTAATGTCCAAATTCACAAGGTACACGCAGAAATGTATAAGGGCATGTACACACGCAGACCCATTAACCAACACTGTATACACGGCTTTTAATTTTGGTTTACTCAAATAAAGATACAAATTTCAGGTTAACTGCGACGCTCAGCAGTTGTTCAGTGGTGTTGAAAGGTAAAAAAAACACAAGCGGTATTATCTGCCCCCACACCACTTTGATTAAATACACTCACTCTCTCTTTTTCACACTCCCTTGTTGCCTTTTGCCTCTTTCTCTCCCTCTTGTCTGCCCACCTCTGACCTTTTTACTCCCACTGCACTTCCAACGATGAAAGGAGAGAGAGGAGTGGCGAGTGTTAAAGAGAAAGACTGAGAGAGAGGGATAGAGGAAGGGGGAAGGTGCGAGAAACCGAAGGGAGGAGATCGAGGAAGGGATGGAGGGGGGGAGAGAGATTGATTTATAGGAGCAGAGGAGAGGGACCAAGGGAGGATGAGAGGCAGGGGGAGGATGGTTGAATGAAGCAGAAAGAGTGTGAGAGAGAAAGAGTAGAAGAGAGGAGGGTCAAGGTTGTAATTGATGGGAGACCTGGCCTACGCCCCCTTCCCTACAGTGGTCAGGGAGCATGCCTGTGCCGACGCCTGCCAGCCCTTCCTCCATCCATTTCTGTCTTCATCTAGCCCTGCTATTCTCCCGCTCATTATTACTGTACTCTTTCTGATGCTGTTTTTGATGTTTTATAGCCATTGTTCTTCATGTTCTTTTGCATCCTGTCAGGACCATAATGCTCATACCTGCTGGTTTTTATCAGTTCAGACATCATAATGTGAAACCATCACAGTTTGAGGTAAACTGTTTAAGAAAGAAAACAAAAGCATGACACCACATTGGGCTTTCTATACAATTTTTTACATTTATTTACATCTTTACATACTGGAGATTTTAAAAAGCATAAAAATATAACTGCATACATAAAGAAATCTTGAGTATAATGTGATACTTCAAAAGAACATTGTCTTTATTGCATAAACACCACAAAGGAAAACATAAAGTAGCAAAAGAGCAAAAGTAATATCTACATTTTAAATAATGTCATTATTCCCATTAAGCCGTAGTTATTAACATCTTTATTTAAAGTATTCTTTGTCATACTTTTGCAAACAGAGAACTGTTGGGAATATGAGATTGAGGAAACTTTTCACTGTGAGCTTCAGAATTCACAAATATCACTTCCTACCCAAGTTTTCTGTTCCGTGTCGAAACATCACGCTCATCTCCGCCGCTCTCTTTCTTCCACTCACACACACTCACAGAAGTAGACACACAAACACACACACACTCCCAACAAGCTGCTGTCGTAGCGTTTGTTCTCCCAGTTGATCTGACGTAGGCAGAACCTATGTCTCATCTCCTGTTTTGTCTCGAGTATGTGTATGTGGCCACAAACACGCACACACACGTGTAATCGCATGTATTATTGGCAGTTTCACCAGTCTCACAGGTTACACAGCTGAGACTGCATCCTCCTGCTTTACAAAGAAACCGCATTACCCTTGACTAAAAAGTCACACAAGGCACTTCATTTGCAAGAGAGCATTTATATTAACATTTTGCTATTAATACAACAGTTTAAAGTGGCGTTTTTTCACCTAGAGTTTGTGTAGAAGTTGGAATCTAGGAAACAAAACCAGATGCGATGACATGCTCTTAAGTCTCATAGATAACCAGTAATTTTATTGTAAAGTAATGTGCTATATGTAGCCGAGGGATATTGTATCGGTGTTTTTCTGTCCCAACCAGGGAAACAAATAGCTGCCTTTTGTTGCCTCTGCCTCCATACTCTACACACATATACCATGCACACACACACATCGGCCCACATATCTATACATCAACATGACAGACCACAGCCACCCCATTTGTTGTGCAATGTGTGAATTTAATACAGGAGTTCCCGCTCTACATATGAATAAAGGTCATTTGGAAAATTGATACATCCATTTCCCCCTATTTCCATGTTTTAATTCCTTTTGAACCCTTGGGAAATTTGAAATGATCAACAGCTATATAAAAGAACTGGACATTTTCCTTCACCTTAGTTTTACTCTGCTGGAGGTGTTTCGTTAAAATATACAAATTATTGTCATCTTTAAAGAACCAGTAAATCTTGCTGATTTTGTCAAATTTTCCACTTTCCGTTTTTTCCCCTTAAATTTGGTCATGACATTAAACGCATCATGACCCATACTTTGTCTGGAAAAATTTACTGAAAGGACTTTAAAGACTTAAAATATTAACCATGCAATAGCAGAAAAAAAGCTGTGATTTTTGATTGCTAAACTATAAATGAAAACTTTTTTACTTTTGTGAAACCTTGTGAATATTTTAATCTTTATGTTATTTGTTGTTTTCCTAGCAAAAAAAAGGTGAGTTCATTAAAGGGTTTCCTAAATGATGCACATTTTTAGGTCTGTTAAGTCTTCTCAGCATTTCACAGCATCACAATTAATTAAGATTGTTAATCTACCCAGGTAAACATCTTAATTAATCGGACAATCAATCTATTATATATACAAAAAACACTAATTTAGGAGCATTACCTACCATGTATCATACTGCCCTTCTGGCTGTAAGCAGTGTTACTGCAAAATTGCATAGATATTAATGGTAAGTGGCTGGATCAGTTAATATCAGGGCTAACTATGGTTGTCAGGGGCTAGCTCACGGTAGAAAGGTGAAGATAAAGTGGTAAGGGTGGAGTGGGCAGGAGAACATGGAGTAGTGTGTGTCTTTGTGTGTGTGTGTGTGTGGATGCTGTAGTTTACCCCTTAGGGCAAGATCAGCCTCAAATTAGCTTTGTCGCCCTGGGAGACAGAGAGGGTGAGATGAAGAGCAAGTGAGGCAGCAAGGAAGTGTGTGTATTTGTGAGAGATTGAGAAAGAAGGGGTGAATAGGGGCCAGAGGGTCAGTAAACCAACTCCGAGTTGAGTTCTTTCTTTACATGTTCTCTTAAACACATACCTGATCATGTGAATACACTCCCACTTGTCCGTGTGAAATATTGGATTTTCTCAGCCACTACTGTGAGGATAAGAGGAGGCGAGGAATAAGCGAGCAGGGGATAAACTGAAGGAAGGAACAAATACAGGGCACCCACCCACCAATATGTAGCAGCTAATTTCTGGAGCAAGGCAATTAAATGGCCTGGTTATATTATGAGAACTACCCCTCTGGCAATGGCTGTCTGTCCATTTTTAATGAGGTCATAATGATGCGTCAGCTGAAGACCAAAAGGTCATGAGGCGGGACTTAAATCTGCCTAGAGAGAGGGAACTGGTAATGAGAGAACAAGGGTGTGATTGCAGGTAAAAAATGTATAATTAAAAATATTAAAATTAAAGGTTGAAAGAGATTTTTAACAATCCCAGAAGGTTTTATTTTATTTAAATGACGATTTCAAAAAAATCTAAAAACAAGCAAGAGTAATAACAATGTTGCTGTCAGTTCTTACCGTGCGTGCTCAAATGGCAAGGCAAGACAGACATAATGCATTCAACATCAGTAGTAATGCATAGAATGATCATGAACAACAAAACACAGATCAGACATTTGAACATGAAACACTTTGGCAGAGACACACAACCCAGGAGCCAGCAATATTCAGTAGGCGTGCATACTGTACATATTGACAGATTTGCTCTCGTACAACAGCAGCTTTGATGATGCCACGTCTGATGAATCGTGGTTAAACAGACAGAATGTGTTGAATCCAAAACCAAAGCCTCCATTTCTATAATGCCATTAACGGCCAGCTGGATTCAGATGGTAGACTACTAGAGGGACAAGTCCACGGACTGCAAATATAAACCTTGGCATAATGCCCCACACATGCACATATATACACACACATTAACAATCTGTGCCAACTTTGGCCATGCTCCCCACGGCCCCTAAGACCTAATGAGGGAGATCGGGTGGAAGGCCCCAGTCTGTGAGGGTGTGTTTGGTGTGGGTATATGCAGCTGGTGTAGTGTGCATCATAACTCCCCTCACAGCTCAGTGATCTTGACTGCTGCTGTCCAATTTCATCACTCGACACACATGCATTCATACACACTGTGTTGAAAACAATTGGCTGATAAACATATAAAGATAAATTCTTTCTTTAAAAAAAAAAAAAGATTTATTTTTTGAAAGATGCGAGTTATTAAAGGTTTAAAAATGATTAAACGACCAGGAGCAGTTTAAGGGTCAGTGAATAAACAGGATCATAGAAGAAGCTAAAAAAACAATATATATGATGCAGAGAGTGGGTGATGGAGAGAGGGAATGAGACAAGAAGAGAGGGGAAACAAAGGAGGAGAGCGCCAGACAACTGGTGGCGTCTGGTGTTCCCCCTTGGGAAACTTGTAGCTAAATCTGGCCCTGTAGCGTCTGTCCTGCATGAGTGTGTGCAAGTGCGTGTGTGTGCAAATGGCATCTAGTTGCATCCCAGCTAGAAAGGAGCGATAATGGAGGTGGTGTGACGAGAGATCTGCCTAAGTGGTCCACTTTCTCTCACATACACTTTCTTTTTTAAGGAGAGGGGAAGAGAGGAAACCTTTGACCTTTGTCAAACCCTCCATTAGTATAATTTTTCACCAGCAAACATAACTAAAACAAAACTTTAAAATATGTACAATTTAACCCCAACCCACTACCCAAAACTCACAAGAAAAAATACACAGAAATAAATAAATACATACCTACATTCAGTGGAATAATAACTGGCATAATTTCATTAAAAAAAATTTCCCCAGAAAAAAGTCAGATAATTTGCCATTACATTGCAAAGGACACCAGTTATGTTGTACATTAATGACTCCCCTAACAGAAACACATTCTTCAGCGTCAGTTAACATGTTGTAATACACAAATTTTATTTTAAGACATACAGCTACCAGACTCCTGAAAAGAAGCTCAGAATTTACAGATCCTATCACTTTGATCTGATCTTCACGTCAGCTCATGTTAGCCTGACCTGTTAGAAAGTTAATCAGATACATCTTACTTGGCTATGACACAGAGTACTTTGGATCAGAAAATAAAATAGACTGTATTCTAAAATTACCCCCGAACCAGCAGTAGATGCCAGTTATAAAAAGTGTGACATCATCAGCATACAGCTGACAAGCTCACTGTGATTATTACTTCCTTCGCAAAGGTCAACTCTGGACATCCCTGCCTGATGCCTCTTTGAATAGGGACAGGTTGGCTAAGTCCTTCGCCCACTTTTAGAATAACAGTGGTGCCTGAACACAACAACCTGATTCAAATAATCAAAGTTTTGCCAAAACTAAAGACCTCTAATATTCTAAATAACTAATAATGATCAATGCTATGAAATGCCTTTCATAGCATCAACAGGAGAAAAAAAAAGTCTTACATTCAGCTCCTGGAGTTTGAACAAATACAGAAT
>VOQK01001566.1:0-14389 GCA_015052645.1 Benitochromis conjunctus
TAGTTTATTTTTTTTTTTTTTTTTTTAACTTAAAACTGATCAGATGATTTGATGGCAGGTCTGGCCTTTTAAGCCTTTAAAGTCAAACTTTCTCATTTTCAATTTCCATGGGCTCTGTAAAATTTGTAAAACATAGGCCGGCTTGATTTTTGTTATATTTTAAACAAAAGACAGTTTTAGTCACATTAAAACAGGCAAAGAGAAATAAAAAAATAGATTCAAATTGAATTATAATCTGCTCTACTTATTTACAGGGATTTTAGTTCTGATAGCATACGCTTTTATTGGAACTTAAAGGAGAAAAGTTTTTTGCATTGCATAGAATAACTTAAAAATTCTCTGTACTACATATATGTTTTTATATATAGTGCAGTGAAGTGTATAGATCTTTGTCATGCCAAAAGTGCAAAACGGGTAGTGAGAAAACACTGTCAATAAATAAAATAAATGAATCAAGTGGGAGAAAAAAAAATCCATATACATTTTTTTAACTAACTGAGCAGTAACAAGTCCACTTTAGGCATCCTAACATATTCATGGATGTATTATCATTTGGACCACAGAACACAATGGAGATGATTTCCCTTGTATGGCAACAAAGCAACGTAAGGTCAGCAAAAAACAAAAGACGCATTTTTTGACTATTGTCCACATTAGTAGACGCCGCAACATCTGATGGCAACAGTCGGCTTTAATGATGGAGCTTCGCTCACATATCTCCCTCACAGACGCACCGTAGATATCACTGAACCCTCCATCTTGATTAGACAGTGCCTTTCTAATTGAGCTAATCCCCCACTTCAGTTTGAGCGCTGTCCCCTGAGGTCTGACCCTCCACTCTGGCTGCCTCCTGCTCTCACTGTCTCAGTTCTCAGCTTTAAACTCCCGTCCCCTCTGAGGCTCATGTGGACTGCAAAGCTGTTTATTGGGAGACAATGGGCAGCAGATTGTGCTGTCAGGCTCCATTAATTACCATCATTAGCATCACACTCCAGAGTCTGTGGAACTGGGGCCTTAAGCCTTAAGCTGTGTTGGTGTACAGATTGTGTGTATGTGTGTGTGTCTGTATGTGACGTGTATATGCAGGCATGCATGTATGCGCCTTTTATTTGTCTTAATTGGTCGTATCAGTCGTTTTATTTGCTTAAAGAAATATACGTTTCAAACCATAGACACGCACACAAAGTCTTTTCTATACTTAGATATGTTCATTTTAGTTTAGCGTCCAGGGGTTCAATCATATATCAGCAGTCAACACTTTGAAATGAAACTTTTAAAACAGTTGTATTTTCTGCAGAAGATTATTTTTTTCAAGGTGTTTAAATCGTACTCTGAAGCTGAAGTGCCAAGTTCAGTTTGATGTAAACAATGATGTTTTTTGTGAAACACACGCAGTCTCAAACAGTCATAATATATCTCATTTTGAACACAAATAAAATATAAATGAGGTGAAAACAGTAACTTCCTAACTGCATAAGCCAAAATGCTTTTAAATATTTCTAGTCAACCAAATTTTCCACTTGCATCTAAAGTCAAAATTTAAAAAAATGAGAATTTGGGTATTAATTTAAATACCGACATCAATGATACATTAAGTTATATAACATAGAGTAACATAGAGTATAATAAAGCACGACACTTACCCACCAAATATTCTAAACGTTAGTCTTGCATGAAAATGTTGTTGTTAACATTGCATAACCTGTTATGCAATGCTGGGTAAATGCTATAACTGAAGTATAAAGTAAAACGAACGACTGACGGAAAACCAACTCTTTATGATCCATATGTCCTTTTAGAGACTAATCAATGGTCAAATGCAATTGACCACTGACCACCATTGGTATTTTCACCTCCAACAGCGGAGTTCTAAAAGGAAATTGAACCACGTTTCTGCCACGCACCCACTGAGGCATAAGCCTTCTTACTCCAACTTCCTGTATGATCAATGTGAGAGACAATGACTCAACAGGTGCGACAGACAGGAGCCCAGCGGCAGCTTTCTTCCCTGCCGCTAGCTCCAATTAGCACCCGTGGCTAAGGAACAAAGAGGCGACATTTCATTTCAGCAGAGTGCCAGTTTAAGGCCTCTTCTCTCAACTTCAGCCTCTTTTCTTTCTGTCTCTTACTGCTGACATCTTTAAAGGATCATCCCTGGCTCCATCATATTCTATTAGATTGGGTCGATGCCTTGTGTTCAAAGTGGCAGGGGTGTTAAAAACATGGGGTGTTGATGAATTCATTGCATGTGACTGGACTTGCTTTCTTTGTGTGGAGGTTTTGACTAATGAAACCCCCTGAAGATCTGACAAAAGGCAAAGACATTTTTAAGGTTTGGTCCAACTCTGGATCCATGCTGGATTTCTTCACCAGCAGACTAAAGTGCTGCTTTCCCCTACAACTTCAACTTTTTGGAGAACAGACCTTGTGTATTCTATTTCAATTACAATTTTAAAAGCTATTCATCATTTTTTTTACCCCCATACACAGCACCTGTTGTGTAAATAGCTTTAACCACTGTAAGATACACGTAGTAGCTCCACTGGGTTGAGCTGGTGACCCATATGCTGCAAGGCTAATGCAGAGGCCTAGGTTCAAATCTACCCCAAGGCCATTTACTGCATGTCTTCCCCCTGGCCTTTCTGTTTCTGTCTTAATGTTTATTTTCCTCTAAAGCACTGGCACGACCTGAGGTCGAACATTTTGTAAGCATATTTTTTATGTAACTTTTTATGTTTTTCAACAGCATGAGCTACTCTGACTGAGGAATTCAGCTCCAGTTAAATAGTCATTTACCTGTGTATAGATTCATAAACGCATTGGTCTAGTTGACCTTTTTTGGTCCTTTATGGTGTTCTGTTAATGGGTGGGATGTTTTAGGGAGCAAAATAATATTTTGTGCTCAGAGTTGATGTGTTAGAAGCAGGAACGATGGGGAAGCTTAAGGACTTGAATGAGTTTGACAAGGGCCAAATTGTGATGGCGAGACGACTGGGTCAGGAACTAAATAAAACCTGGGTCTGGCTCAGAGAGATGGTGGGAGTCAGAATCACTCTTTGACTCTGAACTGCACTAAAACGGTCTGTGTTTCACAATCCCGTGTAAAGTCTGGAATACCTTTTCCACTGGGACTGATCAGAGAGATATCCAAAAAGTGGATGAGTTAAATATCTGGGTGTCATTTTGGATTCCCATCTTAACTTTGAGGCTCACATCAGGAAAGCATCCAGAACCATTAAGATGAACATAAACTGTTTTCGTTTTATAAATGTTTATGTGAAAAAACTGCTCATTTGTACCTGCATGCCATGATTTTGTCTCATCTCTCATACTGTGTCACCGTTTGGCCAAGCAACTCAGTCTGCTTTAGAACCCATGGTGCTGTTGTATAAACAAGCACTGAAAGTTTTAGACCAGAAACCAGTGAAGTAGCACCACTGTAAAATATTGGAGAAACACAATCTCTTAGGCTTTGATAATTTGGGGGATTTCTCTTTTTTAAAACTGACTTAAATGCATCAATGGACTTGTCCCAGAGTTAGTGAGCAGAATGATCCTAAAATCCAGTAGCAACAAGAGGAGTAGCTCATGGAGACCGCAAACTACCAAAATATAAAACATAATTTGGTCAATTCTTATTCAAAGCTCCTCAGATTTGGAACAGTTTACCATCTGCAATAAAAATGTTAACAGATCCTAGAATTTTTAATTCCCAGGTGAAACAATGGCTGAAACAAAAACAAATCTGTGGTCATTGATGTAAACCAGCCTGCTTCGCTGTGGCTGAATAACACAATGCATCTCCATGTATCTCTTGTTATTAGTTATAATAACTCTGAGTGAGTGTGTGTGTGTGTACTGGTTAGCTTTAACCAAGGACTAGGTTTGCAAGT
This sequence comes from Benitochromis conjunctus, assembly GCA_015052645.1. Taxonomy (NCBI): domain Eukaryota; kingdom Metazoa; phylum Chordata; class Actinopteri; order Cichliformes; family Cichlidae; genus Benitochromis; species Benitochromis conjunctus. Next base: position 3,894 of record VOQK01001566.1, read on the forward strand.
TAGCCTTTGGCTAGAAAACCTTTGTACAAAACATTGCATTGTTTGATCATGTAACACTGTCTTATGTGCTGTCCCTGATTAAATAAACTTAACTAACTAACGAGCTGCAGACCAGTCAGGGTACCCATGCTGATCCTCGTCCATTGCAGAAAACAGCAAAAATGTAGACATGAGCATCTGATGGCGTGGTCTGATGAATCATGTTTTCTTTAAGTCATGTGGATGGCCGGGTGCATGTGTGTCACTTACCTGGGGAACACCTGGCACCAGGATGCACAATGGCAAGGCAAGCTGGCAGAGGCAGTGTGGTGCTTTGGGCAATGCTCTGCTGGGAAACCTTGGGTCCTGGCATATATGTGGATGTTACTTTGACATATAGCACCTACAAAAGCATTGCTGCAGGGCATCTACACCATTTAATGGAAATTATATTCCCTGCCCCCGACTGTGGCCTCTTTCATCAGGATACTTCCCTCTGCTACAAAGTAAAAGTATGATGGTGATGCTGATGCGATTATCAGCATCAGCTAATTAACGTTAGTTTACCAAGAGCTTGAAAACGTTGATTTTCACACCCTTAAACAGTACACCTCCAATGTCGTCAGCATAAAGCTCTTTACTGTGCGGGGCACTGCAAATACACGCTGAGCCACGTGTGTCGCAAAATAACAAAAACAAAGCAAAAAACCCCACACCACCTCACGGTATAGCAGAGGAAGATTATGCACAAACGAAAAGCTGGATGCGTTGCAGAGTCAAACCTCTAGAGCGCATGCGCCATCCGTAAAGCGTCGTCTGCGGTAATAATATGGAGCGAAACAAGGCGTGTTTATAGCATCCCTTTGGTTTACTCGTATATCATTCTGCAGTTTCATACAAACATAAAGTTAGCAGTCTGCTGTGAGTCGGTGTCGTGTATTAAACTGCCAGCGACACACTGTCATTTCAGATTTGATCCTATCAAAGAAGCAGGAAGACAGCGCCGTTTGTGTAAATATGAAGCAACCAGGAAGTGTTGCAGCATTTTAATCGTTGCTATCAGCGATGCCTGTTATTAAACTGCCGTGCACCACCCCGGGGAAGACGTTAGGACTTTTCACTGTCTTGGTTGTTTTCATCGCAGCGACCTTAAATTATTTCGAAGATCCCGAAACGGTTAAATACACGAGGTAATGACACGCGCTCGTCTTTGTTAACGTTACCGAATTTATACTCGACACCGAGCTGTACTTAGTTACATACGTGCGAAATATGCCACTGTCAGGTCGGTCAAGCCTAACTCCATTCACGAGTACATGAATTTAGAGTGATATTTCCTCTTGTAGTCGTAATCTCCTTAACTCCTTAGATTGATCACGAATGATCATAACTGGCAGTCATTATTAACCAGGATTTAATACTTTGTTTCACCCTCGATTACAGCTGCCCACCAAGGTGCTGAACGGTACTGTTCAGATTTACATGTGCATTAAACGCGTGATATTTACATGACAGGGCCGTCTGTTGTTCACAGCATGGCTGAGGACATCAAGACCCTGGAGGACAACTTCAGGCAGCAGAACAAAAGCTGTTTCATCCTCGGCGCTTCAGGGGAAACTGGCAAGGTGTTGCTTCGTGAGCTTCTGGAGCGTAATATCTTTTCTAAGATTACTCTTATTGGAAGGAGGCAGCTCACCTTTGAGGACAAAGCTTATGAAAACCTGGTTAGTGGGCTGATCAGTTGACCAAACTTTATTTAACTTAATTTTTCTGTTCTTAAGCACTGTTTTCTGTGGCCCCAGGTCCAAGAGGTGGTCGACTTTGAGAAGCTTGATGATTATGCTGCCGCCTTCCAGGGCCATGATGTTGGATACTGCTGTCTGGGAACAACCAGAGCAAAAGCAGGAACTGTGAGTGGTCTCAATCCGGCATGGGAACTTGACAAGCAAATGATATGATTTTACTGTTTCACTGTGGCTGTCAGCCATAGCCAAGCCTTGGTTTGTGAACAGTAACTATGACTCAGCAGTAACAATAACTGAGCCGTTTCACCCACATTAATTTGGCTAACATTTCTATTAACACACAGCTGATAAATTGACAAGGCTCATGGGCTATTTTTATAAACACTAGCTTATTTTGTAATATCTATTATGTCAAGTTGTACAACATTGCTTTGAGGTAATTTAGAAGCAGCAATGTTATTACATATCATGTCTCTCAGAGCTCTTCTTTGGATATAATTTGGCTACAATGACTTATTTAAGAGCTCCTAATGAAAAATATTTACCCATATTATACACAGGGAAACGATATACATCAGTGACAATCACCAAAATTAAAATTTTGGTCTTTTTTCTTTGGGTCCCCATTTCATTAACTGCATTTTCTGTTTCAGGAAGGATTCATCAGAGTCGATCATGACTATGTCCTAAAATCAGCCGAGCTCGCCAAGGCTGGAGGCTGCACACAGTACCACCTGGAGTCCTCCAGGGGAGCAGATAAAAACAGCGGCTTCCTTTACCTCAAAGTCAAAGTATGTTATTGATTTAACATCCTGAAATTTCTTCAGCTAAACTTTCTTGGAGTCCTAACAGTAATGACTGTTCTTCCAGGGACAAGTAGAGGCAGACATCGAGGCCCTCGGTTTTGACAGATTGGCCATTTACAGACCAGGGTGAGTGATCTCACTCAGAGCCTCATTTCAAAAAGAGCCAAGGCGCTGTGTAAAAAAGTAAACAGGAGCAGAATGCAGTCCTTTTTAAACCATGTATTTATTTGAAAATAACACATAGCCCCCATCACAAAACAAACCCCGTTTCTTAGAAACTAGATTGTACTGGCTGTTACAGAGCCTGTAAATATAACCCCACTGGCCACTTTATTAGGTACATATTTAACTGATCATCAGAATGAGGACGAAGGGTGAATTTAGTATGAACATGGTTGTTTGTGCAAACTCGTCTGAGTATTTCAGAAACTGAGGCCTTCGTTCACACAAGCTCACCAAAGCAGGATAATGGAAGATTGGAAAAATGAGTTTTGATTTCTACTGTGACATTTTTCATGGCATAAACAAGATGAAATCATGAACCCACCCTGCCTTGTATTAACACAGAAGAATTAGAGGTCTAAAGACCAAAGTGAGTACAACCAGGTATCAGCAAGGTGTACCTAGTAAATAGGCTGGTGCAAATTAAATGAATTGGAGGGATGAGGAACACCTACCTAGAAAATATACAGGGCTGTGGCTGCATAGAGTTGAGTAGAACAATAAAAAAAAAAGTAAAATCTGGGATGTTTATTCTCTTAAAAAAAAAAAGAGTCATGTGTGATTTCTGCAAATGTGGCAACAAGTTAGGGAAACTCACAATGAACATGACACAGTGCGACTTTTCTGTAATTAAACTCTTGTAAATTGAAGTGGCTCTTTGTCAGTCGGTGTGATCTAACCAAACACAATCTCTCAGTCTCACCTTTTGTACTTTTCCCTGACAGGGTTTTGTTGGTGGATAGGCAGGAGAGTCGTCCCGCTGAGTGGATGGCGAGGAAGTTCTTTAGTGCCGTGTCTGCTGTGGGATTTAGATCCATGTCCGTCCCAATCCAGGAGGTGGTCAAAGCAATGGTGTCAAACACTGTGCGTCAGTCTGAGCAGAAGACGGAGATCCTGGAGAATAAAGACATCGCCACTCTGGGGAAAAGTGCAGGGAAATAAGAGAGCAGGAAATTTACAGGGGTGGGGAAAAAAACATTCTCAGTTTACACTCAAACCCCCAGAGTGACACGTGAGCCTTTACATTTGAAGGGGGAGGACACCTGTGATGCCGTGGATCACGTAAACAGGTGGTTGTCTATAATTCATCAGTATGTCCATGTTGAAAAAATATTTGGGGTGTCTCTATATGTTCAAGTCCTGTAAACTCGTAAGAAATTGAAGCCAAGTAACTTTCCAAAAGTATACAAATGCAAAGTTGTGCATGAGAAGTTGGTTAAAGATAAATATTAACTTTAGTTAACTTTAAAAAAAAAGGGAATTTCATCATATTTCAGGGCTATTATATCCTCTAATGCACATCAACATCATGGTGTTTTGCAGTTTTTGTCTTTAATGAACACACTGATAAAGAAGTAGTGCCAGGCTTTTCAGTCTTAATCATTTGTGCTCCGACATATTAACCACTGCCTTAAAGTAAACATGCACTGAACACTAAATTGAGATAATGATGTTTAACCTGTTCAATAAATTATAATACATATTTAACTATGTGTGTTTAAACCAGGGAAATGTTTCCATATCTGCAGGATGAATAAATGGATCAATATAAGGAGATGTTGCGTGCATAGGTTTTACTTTGGACACACTAAGATCACAGTGTGTGATGCATGTATTACAATTTTTGTACTGGAGGTGCTGCGAAATTGTCATATTTACAATAAATGGACTCATGACATTTTATACAACACGTCTCATTTACCTGCTTTCTCAGTTTTTTCTATTTCTAATGTCTTTCTAACAGAAGATGACCTGCTCTACCTCCTGAGCCACAGCGACCGCCAGGCAAAAACTGCTTATTAAAAACAAATGATCCACAAATAGATTTCATGTAATGAATCCACATAACCAGTTTAGCTCTTTGTGTACTTTTGCACAACTCCAGGGTTTCTCTACACCTCTATTTTCAGTGCAGTGTATTTACCAAGAAACAGAAAGGGAAAACCGGAGTTTGTTCTTTTTTCTGTATTTTTTTTATAAACGTTTTCTTTTTGCCACATAATAAATGTCATATTGTTGATTCTAACAATACAATGCAATATCACAACATGTTTATTTTATATGTAAAGTGATCTTTAACAGATATATTTTTGCATACTGAATATTGTTCACACGCTTCTCACGCGTTAGAATTGAAAGTTGCGGATTTATTTGAAGTTGATAAAGCCCAGCAGACGATGCCCCAGCGCCTTTTATTAAGAGACACAAACTTCATTTCTCTTGCGTGACAGAGCCGTGTCACTGTCACGTCTTAGTTCTACCTCAGTTTTCAGTTTTGCCCGTTATTGCGTTTTGATGGACTTCACTGCTGAGTGCAAATCCACTGAAACGCCTGTGTTTGGGATAAAGTTCGCCCATATTCCTCTTTGACGCAGCAGCGCTCTCTTGTGACTAAATGCTGTAACATCGTACAGACGTGGATTTGTTCACTAGAAATATTTGTTGCGATCAGCAGCCAGGGATCGGGATACATTTTGGTCACAGAAACACAGATGAATACTTTGACATTATTGGCAGCTGAATTAAATGTAGACAGTTTTACAGTCTTGCTGTTGTGTGCTTTCACTCACTGTCACATTTGATATGTAATAACTTAAATGTATGTACTCAGTATTTTGCTTTTTATATTAATTCCCATAAAGACTCAAATGTTGTGCGTTTTTCTAATTTTCTTTTAATCTAAAGTAACATTTCCACTTACAAAAATGAGTAACCATAAGCAAGTACTGCAGTATGACTAGTGTATAAGTGTGCCTTTTAACAAACCACCAAAATGACTAAAATTACCCCAAAGGTGACACAAAGAAAGGGAATTTACCTCTGAAACTGAGAAACATTCATTAGTTTCTCCCTCCTGCAGTTTTGTGTGTGTTGCCATCACGACCCTGCAGTAAATAGTCCATAATGACAAACAGCTGCACCTCTATATAAATGTTTGGAGTTCAGAATATGTTTATGGGTCTTAAAAGCCTGTTTCAACAGGTTGCTTCCAGCAATTCACTCATATGGTGGTGTAAGGTGGTGCTGCTTTAAGTTTTTTCTTCTTCTTTTCAGCTCTTTCCTTTAGGGGTCGCCACATCTGCCTTCATCTCACCCCAGCATGTCCTCTGAATACATCCATCAATCCTCTCTGTGGTCTTCCTCCTTTCCTCATCCCTCGCAGCTCCAGCTTCAACAGCCTTTATCCAGTATATCCACTATCCCTTCTCTGCACGTGTCCAAACCATTTCAATTTTACCTCCCTGACTTTGTCTCCAAACTGCTCGACCTGAGCCATCCCTTTGATGTTCACATTTCTAATCTTGCCCGTCACTCCCAGTGAAAATCTTAGACTCCTCAGCTCTGCCCTCCAACTCTGATTTCAGCCTTTTAAAGTACGCAAGAAAAAGCATTTCAAACTATAATGCCTCGTCACCTTTAACAAGCCATCCCTTTCCAAGCAGCTATTGACTGCTTACCCATCCAGCACCATACAGACATGACTGTTGTTGGGATTTGGCACTATTTTATAAAACTGACACACCCTTACCTCAGATCTACTCTAAATGGATTGAACCAACCTTGATCAGAAAGTTAGACATCTCTTTCCAGCTTTGCATCTTTTGTGAATTTTACTAAAAAAAAAACTAAAAAAAACTCCAAACAAATAAAAGATGTAAGAACAGAGACTGAATCCCCTGAATGACCCAAAATATCAGGAATCAGTAAAAATGTATTGTTGTGAAAACAAAGGATCTGCTTTTGGAATTGTCATGTTTTTTCATTTATTGCATTGCTTTTTAAGAATTATATAATTTAGTCAGCCAACATACGTCTAAGTATGAATCAAGTAAATATGTGAGAAAAAAATTGTAACGGGAGATACCTTTATTAATGCATCAGACTACGAGACAGAAATCTGATTTATGTCGGCATTTCTTCCGTTTCTTTCTTCATTCCAAGTACACACATATTGACTGATTGATTGATAGATAGATAATACTTTATTTATCCCGAGGGAAATCGTTAGATTTTTTTAAATCACAGACACACGTTTAAACTGAAATTACTTCTCGAGATCTTCCACTGTTGTATCAACCTCCAGCTCACCCACAGTTAGGATCAACAATCCAGCCATCAATAACAACAAGTGTGAGTTACGCTGTGTCGTTGTGTTTTAACTTCGGCCTCCTGTGGTGATAACATAATGCAACACAATGAATTGCTCTGCAAAGTTTGCGTTAGTGAGTCAAATGAATTTAGAGCTTTCCAAAAAGGAAAAAAATCTAATAAAAAAGATCTAAAATTAGGTTCACAGAATTTGAAAAACTATAATACAGTACAGCATTGAGAGGTATAAATAGTCTATATGGCTTTCTAACATCGGGTCATTTATTGTACAGACAGCAGCTGTAGGTGCTGTCTGTACAAAAACTACTACAAAGCAACAAGTAGGTGAAAGCAGAGTTCAATTAGTATTCATGATGGATTTTTTCATCAGGGTGTTTTTTCCTGATGAACGAAAGAGATCCCTTTGGAGGAAAACAAATCCTTCGTGTTAAATGAGCAACAGCTCTGTCTAGTACTCGCTCAGTTAAGGTGCAAACTGTTTTTCTTTTTATTTCACACTCAGTTTTCCTTCAGCGTGTGTCACCATGAGCAAGAGGAGCGGCTCGGATATCTCTTTGCTTTTTGTGGGGTCTCAGAAAGGAAGAAAAGTGCACACAGATGACAGAAATATACACCGAAAAGAGATAAACGAACATTAATGTTAACATAACTGTAACGAGGGAAACATGAGAAGGAAGAGGGAGGTCGTTTTCCATCGGGTGGAGAGCAGCTAAAAAAAATAATAAAAAAAAATTGTCAGCCCAAATTTGAAAAACAACAACAAAGCAGAACTACATCATGACATTGGACACTGAGGGAAAACTGCTCCATCTGCAGGGTTTGAAGTTCCTTTCATTTTAATATCCAGTAAGGCATTTACCACTAAATCAGTGTATGTCACAGTGATTGTCGCCCTCTAGTGGTTGATTAGATTTACTGTAAACCACTTCTGAGGAAAGTCACATCAGATGATTGTATTCCTGCTCTATGAATGGTTTAGTTTCCAGATAAGGCTGATACGTTTGAAAGTGGGAAAAAGTGGGTGACTGGTGACTCAAAAATATTTATGAAATAATTAAAACCAGACTCCTGTATTTGCATTTATATATATACACTAACATGATGTTTTTAAAGTGAAATGCAGGCTACTGTAAAAAATAAATAAAATAAAAGATACTGAATTAAACTTACTTTGACCACACTCAAACCTGCATTATAATATTTAGTTCTTATAAATGTAAATGAAAAAGGCTGACTGTATCGCCTTATTACCACTAAACATACAGCAATCGGTGACTGCTGTGAAAATGTCATTATTATAGGTCACTTCTCATTCTGTATGTTGGATTGAGAAACTATTTAAATATCTCAATGTACACAATGTACACAGTGCGATATATCCCATATCCCCACTTCCTCTGCAAAAAGGAACCAACAAAATATCAGCTATATAATGTATTTCCCTTCAAAATTAAATCAATGCGCTCTGTGAGGAGGTCCAAAATTGGAGCTCTTCTGACACAACTAGTACTGAACAATCAAAGGGTCTCATGACCAGGAGGAGCATTAGCACATCTGAAAAATATGCTACAATAAAAAATGCTGAAAAATAACACAATGAAAGAACTAGACAGCAGAATGAATTTTTGCAACAGGAGGTTTAGGAGATTCAAAAGTCTTGCTCCTGATCAAAAAGAATTTAAAGTAGCTGGAAGCTAAAGAGAAAACCCTCAAGGCAGACTGCAAATGCGTATTTAAAACTCATTAATGCCTCCAGCAAGCTTCTAAATGAAGAAGACTGAAGGTACAAGTGTAGCTAAAAATACAATAAAATTAAATAAATTTAAAAAGAAATGATGGTGAGTCAACAAATTCAGATGCACGATGTAGAAGATCTGAATGCTTATATGATAAATTACAAGTGACTGAAAGCAGAGAGAAAGTCTCTTACCAACCAAAGTACCGCTGCAGATGAAGCTTGAGGTGGTGAAAGCTCTCAAAAGAGGAAACATTGGCGAAGAAGAAGAATGAAGTTAAAGGAGAAATGGAAACTCTCAGCATGTCACATCTGGCTCTGCAAGCTTAAGTTACGGAGCTCCATAAAAAACTCAAAGGGATACAGTTTTTAACCTGATATATTGTTCACCCGAAGTTTGATAAAACGGAACATGAGTCGGCACGACAAAAGAAACCTAGAGAACTTAAACAGACAAATAAAACAGAAAAGGCTGTGGAGCAGAAGTGTGCAGCGATGAAGGAGGAACAAAATACCCTTAAAAATAACTCAATGATCTCACACGCTCTTAGGGAAACATCTTGAGTCACTAATGAAAGAATCCATGTAGATCTTTGATTTTTCATTTTGGCAACAGACTAATGTTTTGGGGAGGAAGTGCATCAGCAATGACTGTGACTTTCAGTGCAGCAGACTGTAGTCAATTATTGGGTGGCTGTAGCTCAGGTGGTAGAGCGGGTCACCTCCTCACCGGAAGGTCGGTGGTTCGATCCCAGGCTCCTCCAGTCTACATGCCAAGTATCCTTGGGCAAGATACTAACCCCATGTTTGCCTACTGGTGATGGTCTGAGGGCCCGGTGGCGCCAGTGTCCGGCAGCCTCGCCTCTGTCAGTGCGCCCCAGGGCAGCTGTGGCTACAATGTAGCTTGCCATCACCAGTGTGTGAATGTGTGAATGACTGATTGTAGTGTAAAGCGCTTTGGGGTCCTTAGGGACTGAGTAAAGCGCTATACAAATGCAGGTCATTTACCATAATTAGCATCAATCACTGGAAAAAATGTTTCCCTTCATGGACACTCAAGCCATATTCTTTCTGTCTCTGTAGGTGGCATCCAAGTTGTGCAGGTGCTGTTCCTCATCTGCTCCAATGTGCAGAATATTATTGAGATAACACTGTTAATAACTCAGGATTTGATCCATTGTTCACTGGAACCCTGCTGACAGAGCTCAGCAGAGCTGCCGTTAGGCAATATCTGAAAAGTCCTTTATGTGTGATACTAGTCAGCATTTCACCTGACTGCTCTCCTACATGCATCTATAAGTAAGCTTGATAGAGAAAGAGGTTGAATTCTGAATTTCGGTCCTCCACTCATTCCAGCCAACAAATCATCAATCAGGGGGCACTGCCCTGCTGCCAGCACTGTAGTTAGTGTTACTGTATAAAGTCTCCACAGATCCAGATTCCACCCTCAATTTTTTAGTACTGGAACGATGGGTATATCCCATGGCAAACCAAAATAGGATCCTTAACACTTAATACTGGTGTCCCAGTTGCTTTCAGAGGGGCCTACCCTTCCAGCAAGATGGCCCTCTAGCTCACTAAGACTGAAAACTGAACAAAAACAAATGATTAACTTGAATGCAACCAAATAAAAACAAAATCAGGCAATTCAGTAAGCTAAAATACAGAGCACCTAATCTTATTCTGCAACCCTGGGATGAGTGTAACCCTTTAAATAGCCGACATGGATGTCCAAAAACATAATAACACTACCCTAAAAGTCTGATTTTGTTATCACTCTGCCTATTGTCACGCCTTAATGTTTAGAGAGGTCACGCTGTTTATGGTAAACACCCATGTGTGTAATAATGCTGCCATAATCACTACTGCAGATATCTACCTTAAATTTAAATGGATAAA
>VOQK01001571.1:0-14683 GCA_015052645.1 Benitochromis conjunctus
CTGTCCACATTTCTCTCTCTTTTTTTTTTTTTTAAAAAAAGGGCTCAATTTGGCCAGCTTGGGCCTCAGAGTAGGTGCTTGTCAGACCATTTAACGGGGACTGACACCTCCCTGATCTCCCCACAGAGCTTCCATTTAACTATTTTCCCATTCTTGCAACTTTCTGTATGATCAAATGAGGGTGCCAGCCTCAGGAAAGGCTCGACCAGGTGTGCAGGGAAACAGAGAGACTACCTGAAAGTTGCAACTTTACCACATTTTTGCATGTGTGATCTCTTCTGTCTCCCCTCCTTTTGCTCTGAAAGGAGTCCACTTAGTGGAACATCACAAGCTGGCTGCCGCTTGCCCGTTCACGTCCCCCTTGTTTGAGTTAACCCCCTCCCCACCCGCCTTCAACACTGTTGTCACCCCCCACCTCTTAAAAAAAAACAAAAACTCCTCCTTCTCCGTGCAAACCCCCACCCTAGCCTCCCAGCCTTCTCTTCCCCCCCGAGGAAAGATCCACCTTCAGAGAGGCAGCGGAGCAGCCGTCTCCCTGAACACATGTTAAACGTCCTGTAAGCCCGAGGAAGAGGAGGAGGGAGGCAGTCACAGAGAGAGAGAGAGGGAGAGGGAGGCTCGGAGACAGTATGAGAGAGAAATAGATAGAAGCGGAGACAGACTGAGGAGAGAAATATTCGGAGGAAAGATAAAACCGGGAGGCGGGCTGGTGGGCGGTGGATCGGAGGCACAAAACGCTCGATGTGTTTGTGCGTGTGTGGAAAGAGGAGCCTCGGAGCGCTGAGGGAAGCGTGCATGTAGCAGGAAGGGAGAGCGGTGTATCAGGAGAAGTCGGTGCACCCGGCAGATTGAGGGAGGCAGCAGAGTAGGGGAAAAGGGAGGGGAGGAGAGCCAGCAGAGCCGGCAGCGCTGTGTTTGTGGATGTAAACTTTGTCATCTGCGGGATCAGTCGGACAGCAGCTGCGGAGCAGGAGGAAAGCGTGCTGGTGGATTACCATGCGTGTCCTCTGAATGCACCAGGATGCTGCGTCTCCACCAGGGTAAGGAGCGAGCCGGCTCAGCCGCTCATGACATGGCAAAAAAAGGAAGTCAAAAACCTTGTTTTCTTGTAAGATTTGATTGTGACTGAAGTATGCTTGTTTGGGGATTTAAGATGTGCATCACGTGCACGCCGGCAGATTCACTGTTACGAGAGCTTTTTCCGGCTTATCCTCATTTAGGCTTCCTTACTTTGTCCCGAGCAGCAATATTTCCAAATAATCCCCAGAGGGGGACATGTTTCATATAGCAGGGCTGCACACATGTGCGATTTGCACTGATTTGCGAGGGGAATCGCATGTCCTGTTGCTAGTGGCAACAGCACAGGGTCAGGGGTGCTGCGTAAAAAAAAAAAAAAAATCCCCCAAAAAGCCAACCCACTTTGTTTCTGACTGATAACACCAGGAAACGGACAAAGTGGAGGTAAAAGAAGTCCGGCTTTGCAGGGATTTGTATGTGCAGGAATCTTTCCTTATACACTCACTCTCTCTGTCGCGCTCGCTCAGGCAGATTAAGATTTCCCATCCAGCCCACTAATCCCACACTGAAATGAGCTGAACTGGTTGAGGTGGTGGACAATAATATGGAATATGGGTATATATAGTCTTTCCCAGTGATGTGCTGTTAAGACCTGAGTGTCAAAGTCACGGCAGGTCAGTGGTGGTGGGGGGTTTCTTCCCTTATAGGCAGCCTAATTTGCAGCAGACAGTTAGATGCTGGGTGCCTGCAACCATCGCAGGGATGCTGGGGCGGCTTTATGTTTTTGGGCTGACTTTGTTATCTCTGTAAACAGAACTGCTGGGGAATAGAGAAATGAGAGCATGGGAGAGCATGGGAGGTATCATCACTCTCTTGCTGGTGTTGTCAAAGCGCCAGAGAGAAATGCCATTCTGTCTTTTTTTGAGTTTGAATTAAAGAGAGCTTTTTTTGCCCTGGGAACTGGTGCTTCCCGTCACAAGAGCAAAAAATAGCATCTGGCATGGAGTGGATGCTCTACAGCTGGGAATGCCAATGAATGTAGGCAATCTATGTGAAGGGTAACCAACAGCAGATTGAAGGGTGTTAACTTAAAGCACATTACAGTTGCAGCAGTGCCCCAATCTATGAGGCACTTAGGTATATACTGAGGTATTCAGCAGCGAGTGCCAAACAAATCCCTAAAATCTCTGCTTCATACTTGGCTCTGATTCTCCCCGCCCCCCCAAACCATGTTATCTGCTATTTATTTATTATTTCTTTTGCACCAACACGTTCCTGATGCCCAATTTCCACCCCAAAAATGTAGCACCGTCAAGTCGGAAGCACCTGCGCGAACCAACCTTGCTTTATTTACCCCTCAATCCTGCTGCTGGCAGATTCTCAGAAGGTCACCAAGGAGACGTTATTGGAAAGGATGGAAAAGGAGACAAAGTGAGGGTGGACATGTGTCAGCAGTTTCAGTTTAGAGCATTTATCGGGGAGCACAGGAACAGTCGTTAATATCAACCCCGCCAGATGTGTTGCCACAGTGGGCAGTTTGAGCCTGCTGCCCTCTCTGAAACCTACCTGGGGATTACCGGATAAGAGGATTGCCAAGTGGAGGGATTTGATTTTATAGAATTAAAACTGTAATTCTCTCCATCCCAGCCATGCCACAGTGCGACCATTATTATCATCTCCCCCCCCCCTCGTTTGCCTCCTGGTGCCACGCTCTTTTATGACACACATACTTCATTACTGCATCGTGTGTCCTACATTTAGCCAGCTTTGATTTAACGCTCAAAAGGAGTTCATCACGTGTTGGTGGACGTTTTGCCATAAGTTCATTGATTGGAGAAAACAGTGAGTCCTGTGGTTTGGATGCTGGATGCTGAGCCTAAATGACCATCCCCACTGAAGGGGAAAACAGTCAGCCCTACAATATGCTGGACAAGCGTGTTAGTTTGCTATGTCTGAGGATTACTTGCATAGTTAGCTCTGAGAAAACGTATGGTTTCTTTGCCCTGTTTGTAGTGCAGCATTAGTCCCTCCACACTGGAGATTTTGGGCTGTTTTCTGGTTTTTGCTACCAGATTGAAAAGGACTGATGCACCTTTACACCTTCACATGTGGGCAGAATTGATTTGATTTCTGCAAACAGAACAACAGAGTGTACCACAGAGGCCAAAAACAGCCAACTTTTAACCAGGAAACTGAGTCCTGAGTCCTGTGTGGGCCTATTTTTCGGTTTGGTGTGCTTTCAGAGGCCAATATTGGTTATTAATAGAAGAAAATTATGGTTTGGGTTAAAATAAAGTATTTGTTTTCTATCTGAAGTTGATGCATCTACTAAACAGCCTCCAGCTGCAGGTTAAATACCTGGACTGCCAGCGGAACGGTCCAGCAGCCTTCATACCAAGCACTTTAGACGATGATGACCTGGCACTTCTTCGCTGCACCACCAGAGGTTGTTGGCATCTTGAACATATTTCCAGGTCCCGTTAACAGCTTCTGAAACAGCCTATGGGGTTGCTGTTGGTGGACGGTCTTGACAGATACCATAACCTGAGTGTTTACTTGTCAAACAAAGGCTGGGAAAAGACGACTGTATTTTCTTTCCACCAGTCGGCCTCACTCTCGCTCCTCTGCATCCGATTTTCCCAACTTTTCCCCCTCCCCTTTGGTCTTCTCCCCGTATGTGGCGCTCTGTATTCGGTGACCCTCAGCTACCACTCCGGGCTCAGGTCAAACAGAATTACTGAGGAATGTCCCTCTGTTCAATGGCTGGCCCAGTGGGCCTCAGCATGGGAGCACTTCCCCTTCATTGACAGCCAGAGGACTTTCATTTTGAAGGAGGGAGGGGGTTGAGGGCTCCTTCCAGACAAACTTTCCCATATAATTCCCAGAGTCTTTGCAGCGCTGATCGGCACCGTGGAGCCGTAAGCCAGTTTAATGATGTGTACGTGTGAGGCACATCTCAGGATCTCGCCCGCTTGAGTCTTGTTGAGACACTCTGCTTCTGTGACTGCAGGCCATCCAGCTCAATTAAGGCTGCTCTGAATGCATTCCTCCCCCCCATTCCCCTCGAACTACACATAGGAACCCTAAAAACAGTATGCAGAGCTCCGTCAGGCTGATACAAACCTGTTTTTGCCAATACAGCATCTGAAAAAAAGCTGGTTGAAGAATCCTGACATTTTTTCTTCTTCATGCAAACAGTCAGGACATGTTTAATTCCAGCTGGAGTCTCATGCTTTGGATGTTAACAAGTTGGAAATGCAGAACAATGGGACTATCAGATGTCTTTTTTTCTTCTTCTTTCCTCCACAGTCTTCCCGTTGGCTCAAGTTAGAGCAATGTCACTCAGGAAAAATATAAAGTTTAATGGTCCAACACAATTTATAACCAATAAAAGCCTTTTATTTGCTAGCTATCAATGGCCTATTGCATGAACTGACTGTTTTGCCTGGAGACAAAGCTTTGCCCAGACACCCTCGCTGACTGTTAAGTGATGTCATTGGAGCTGGAGCATTTTTGTGGTTTCTAAATAGATGAACTTGCTCCATGTGAGTTCAAAAAAGTGTGAAAACTTCTGGATTGGGGTTTCTTTTTGTTTTGTTTTGCATTTAAATGGCCTGTTTTCCAGTCAAAACTGGCTTAAAATATTGCCTCTGAACAGAAAGCATCTTGGCTTGCAAATTCTTTCCTTTGTAAGAGCTTTTATTGATAAGTCTTAGTCGGGGGGGGGGGAATCCCCAAATTGGATTTGTTTTTTAGGTCATAGCGCTGCATGCCAACAGTTTACAAGATAATATGGTGTTGTCCTTGTTTACTTTACACAGACTGACACACTTTCACAGTGCGTGCACGCACCTCACAAGTTTTCTCCGTCAAAGCGCTCTAAGCCTGATTTGCCAGCGCTCCCACTTGTTTCCTATTCCTCTCCTCGTCACGGTGACGCTTTCAACGGAGCAAGCCGTTTATGAGGTTGGAAAAGGGGGTCAGTGTCATATTTGAGGTTGCGCGGGGGCGGAGAATGTCAACAAACTTCAGCTACCCTCTATCTTGGCTGTAAATCATCGGATAATAGTGGGAGAAACATGCGGGACCGTGTCCAAAGGCTGAAGGTGTTGGCGCAGCTGGAAAGGAAATGGCGAGAGGCTGCTGGAGAAGCTCACCTTTTGAAGCTGTAAAACTCTTTTCCGAACACTTCTCTTGTTGTATTTTAGCCGTTTGGTGACAGTCTTTACTTAGAGTGAATTACGGCGGCGTGCAGACACTTTTAACTGCTTGGTTACCAACATGCCAGAGGGCAAGAACAGGAGCTCTATGGCAATTTTTGTGAACACGTAAAAGAGAATTACTGGGACCAGACATATTTAAAGATGGAAACTATTGTGCAAAGTGACTCTAAGTAAAGCGATGCAACTAAATGCATGAAAAACTGCCTGCAGCACACATGTGTAATAATTATATTCTGCCCCGGAGCACTGAGCACACACATGTATACCCACAGAGGTGGGTGGCAGCAGAGATGGCTGACCCTTGGCTCCACTGCTTCTGTTTGCTGCACCTTTGTCTTTATTGTATATGCAGTGGCCGTTTGTCCGCTTCTGTAAAGGGCTACTGTTTGCCTGCTTCTCTGAAAACGATGTGTTGACAGCTGTTGTAAAATACCCCATAGCCTCTGCATGGTCTCCATGAGTCAGCAGAACCTTCTAGCATTATAGTACAGTAGTACACGTGAGTCTCTGTTCCCCAATTACCTCAATGCAGACCAGCCAGGGTGTGAAATACAGAACAATGGATGAAATGTGTGACTTGGTTATATGTATGTGGGTGCATTTTTAACACTGAACATGCAAAGGGTGCTGCATTAGCGTTTGCATCTTCTGGCAGTAATGCAGTATTCAGGGTTTCTGGACTTTTAAAGTTGAGATGTCCGTGTAGGGACTTAAGACCTTCTAGTGGAGATTTTATTGTAAAAATGGGGGGTTGTAGAGCCATTTAGCATGAACATGTTTCTGCATCTTCCAGAAAAACCTCCTTACTGATTCTGTTAGTCTGATGTCTTCTGAAAATGTCGACTTTTTGCCTAAATATGGACCATGCTCACTTTTCAATTGAAGATGCAGTACTACTTAGTTCTAGTAACATAAATGTTTGCAATGCAAAGTTTCTTCTGTTATCTGCATGTCAGGCTGATAGAAAGAAAATCAAACAAACTTTACTTGTCACTTTCAACAAACTACATCTCACAGCAGCGGATAGCCATGTGCAAAATTATGCTACTGTGAGATGTACTTTCCATCCATCCATTTTCTTAACATCCAGTTCATGGGTCACAGGGGAGCCTACCTCAGCTGTCATGGAGTGAGACGTGGGGTGCTCCCATCCACGTATGTATATGTTGCATGTACTGTGGCCTAGATCATATACTAGTATGGCTGCTCACTGGAGGAGGAATTATTAAGACTTTCTTACAATAATTTGAGAACAAACTAAGTCTTCATGGAGATATTTTTTGGCATCTAGCATGATCAAATAAGCAGATGTTTGAACATGCTTCTGTATCTGCCAAAAAATGTCCTTTCAGGCTCTCTTTTCTATTACTATCTCGTTCCAAACATGTCTCTATCATGTCTAAAGCAGCACTTTGGTCAACTTTCCATAAACCTTATAAGGGTAGCAAGTTAGTTCTAGGAAGCTTTGATTATCCCATTAAACAAGGAACAAGTGTGTGTGCCTATGCACGCCTTGGACATGTGGCATAGGTGAAATTAAGTTTTGAAGGTTGAGACGGTTACTCACTTGTTAAGACTTTCTTTTTTTGGTAATTTGAAAGAAAACTGCACGTTTATTGAGTAGTATATACAAGTTGGCTTCATGTCTTCATAACACACTTCACAAAAATATTGCAATGATGCTAAATTGGTCCTAGTAATTCTTGATCATCACTTTTAACAAGGTACAAGTCATGTTAGTGGACAGACATATATGAAAATCCTGTATACTGTGTCCAACATTGCACGTATGGTGAATATTTTGCATGTACTAATCACAAACTTCAATCAGCTTTTGGAAGTTGAACTGGCCGCTCATCGGAGGAGAACTATTGAGACTTTTGACTTCAATAATTTGAGTGAAAACTGACTGGAAGTGAAAACTTTCCAGCGATGAAGCTCCCAGCTAGGGGCAGCAAGTTGTTTCTTTATGTTAGTATAATGGCATCTCATCCTATGACCTTCACATCTAAGTAAAAACCCTGTTTCTCCATAAACCAGTTGAAGAATACAACGTATATGTTTGTCATGGAAAGACTATCACAGTAACTGATCAGGTTCAGCTTCATAGCAGATTGCTCAGCATCATCTCATTTTCCACCCAGGTCACCTGTAAAGACCCAAAGACATCAGCATGCCTCAAAAGAAGCACTTAGAAGATCAAACAGCATCTAAAATCCTCCCACACGTCGTCCTCTTACGGTCACAAATGTTTCCGTAACTTTCCAGCACAAAGAAATCCACACATTTCATACCACGTCGGTCAGGTGAGGAAGTAAAATAGCCGTCTTAGTCTCTTGATTGTCGTCACTCTTCACCACATCGCCAGTTTTACAATTCATTTCATCCTGCTTCTGTCTATGATAGCAGGCTTTTATTGCTGCCTTTAAGCGTGGCGTCTTGGCACAAGCTGAGACATTCTTGGCCTTTAGACACAGTTGGGCGTCCTTTCAAGCGTACTGAGCCTGTATAGATCTGCAGAGATGTTTTGTGTTCATCTCTGGAGAAATATAATAATTTCCCAGGGAAGAAAAAATAAAAAGCAGGTTTTGTTTATCTTGTCCAATTGCACTTCACGAAAAACGGGAGAACTCCTATATCATGAGGTAATTGCAGTCTTTTGTGAAATGTGCCTCACTTAAACTCAATTATGTGTCAGAGGGTGCGACATAAGTTAGACAGCCATCACTGGGGAAAATTTTAAGCAAACACAAGATTATAACCTGTTGGAGTGTGAGTATGCGGCTGGGAATGCTTTTTGATAAGCTCCATTTTCCTTCTCTTGCCCCATTTCCACATATCCTCTCAACTGTGTTTGCTAAGGTACAGCGACAGCACCTTTCCAGTTTGGAGTCATCTCTCATTTATGAATTGCACATGAAAGATTCAAGTTGTCTGTAAATGTGTTTGTGTGTGTGTGCATGTCTTTGCATATCTTTGCAAGTGTGTTTGTACATGTGTGCTCAGCCATGTGTTTAAGATTGCCCCTCCGTGTGATCATGTCTAGCCCCATCCTCATTCTTCATGAGCCACGCTGGTGAGTAAACCCTCTCGACAGACAAGAAAGGCGGGCGGGTGCTGCGGCCATTTTTAAAGCACATCTGCTCATCCGCAATGTTTCGTTGGGTCTGGACAGGAATGCATCTGTGGCTTGGAAACAATTGAGGTCAGGCCCTGCTCGCAGAATAAGAAAACATTTAGGGAGACAGACAGCCAGGCAGGGGTAATCCACGCTTGGCAAAGGCATTCCTCCAAGCCCGGGAGGAGTCTCAGAGGATTCCTTATGTCTGATCTTTGTTGCTTCAGACGTTTTGGAGAAGTTCTGGCCCACTAAACAGTGATTTAAATCACCATCTTCACTCTGATTTTGAAGATGTTTGCAGAATTCTTTGAAGCGTTTCATGCCTCTGCGGGTGGCAGCTGTTGCCAGAGGCATTAAGCTATTCCACCCCATACATATTTGTGATACTGTATGTCTTAAACACCCTAAAAACACCTTTAAATTTGGCACAAATGTGCTCAGATGAAACCAGAGATGGCGTATTTCTACATATTTCTGCAACACCAACAATGATGGTGAATGGACTGATACTTATGGAGCGTGTTTCTACTCTGGTTAAGCACTCAAAGTACTTGATTTAAGTATTCTTCCACCTATATTTTAGGCCTTGAGAAAGGAAGTCCTAGAAATACATATGCAACAGGGTCAGCTCAGGATTTGCTCTCTTGCCCAAGGATACTTCGACATGCAGACTAGAGGAGCCAGGGATCTAACCATCAACCTTCCTCTTGGTAGCGTCTCGCCTGTCCTCAAAGACCCAGTCGCCTTCTTTAGAAACAGCCAAACTGGGAAACGTGTCTGCCAGTTTAACAAACAGTCTGAACAGAGTAGTGGCAGGCATATCTGCTCTTTAGGAGTGCTTGCAGTTTTTCTTGACTCACCATATCTGTAGTGGGAATTAGCATTTGAAAGAGTTCTGGCAATATGAGACGAGCGACATTAATCATTTTGACAATTTTGATTGATTGATTGAGATACATGAAAGTTTTAGGCTTCTTGTAACAGCAGCTGGTCCTGATGAATGTCTAAGCGCAGATTTTATGTCCTTTATGTCCACTGAAATCAAAGTTGAAACTGTTCCTATTACTTTAGGTAGGCGTGTGGTCTGTTTAACACGACTTGACTCTACTGTCTTGAAGATGGAAGACTAGGAGACTTCTTGAAGGACTTCCATTGGACACATGGAAGAATTAATAAGATTTTGCTTGTCAAAGTGTCTCCAAAAGCCACATTTTAGACCACAACTCAAGAACTTATCCACTGATTGTGCCAATTTTTCCACATAGACACTTAATAGGATTAAAAAAAAGCAATGACTGAAGAATTTGAGGAGCTCTTTCAAGTGGGAAAGGCAAAAAAATTTTCACACAGTCTAGTTCACAGAGATTGCCGCCATCAATCACGCTCTCCAAGATTATGTCAATGCTTAGAGTCGGAGGGGAAAAAAAAGAAAACAAGTTACCCTGTGCGTTCTGTCAGACTCCTGTGAAGTACCGAGGGCTAGATGTTATCTCCGAGGGAAAAGCATAAACAACTCGGGGCACTCAACATGTTGTTGACTTTGGATTAATCTCGCTAATCGTGATCATCTCAACTCGCCTAACTGCATTACTCAGTGTAGCGCACACGTGTCCAAATAAAGTCCAGTACGCAACTCCTTAAATTAAAACTAAGTATGAGTCATGATAAAGTTATGTATGGGTGTTGAGATGACCCACATTCTTGGTGTTTGTCGAGCACACTCTTATCCAGATTCACATCACAGGGAGGCATTTATCATACGTACTCGGCGAGACTAACAGTGTTTCTGAGAATCTAATGTAGATTATTGCTCCACAACATCAAGCAAGCAATATGTTGCTGATTAGAAACGTGTCTTTTTAAAAAAAAATAAGGACGTTATTAGGCCACATGGCAGCCTGAAAAGGCGTGTGTTCTTTGTGTGCTCACAGCAGAACCTCATCACATTTCACCTCGTCAATAATTGATGGTCTTCGGTGGTGAGGTAAGGCTCATTGTGCCGGGTTGTCTGGCTGGCTGGATGGCTGGGTGTGTGAGGTGCTGACATGTGGCTCATGTTTTTCCGCTGCCCGTCACTGCAGACGGGGGTCCGTGACGAGCGACAGGAGGTCAGGAACCAGCTGTGGCTGGGGAAACAGGGGATCGCCGCAGGTCAGGCCACTCCTCGCCATCCACCGCAGCGCTTCGTGGTGATTGATTGAACCTGCCTAATGCATTGGGACCAATTGAACGGTCACAGATGTGCGAGCCCCACCCCCTCAGACGCCCGTGCAGATGAAAGTGTTTACACCGACGCTGATTTTGATGCCATCTCGGCATTTGGTGTTCGACTGCAGAAAGGAATTCCTGCATTAAAGTCTTAAGGAAATGATGCTTTAATGATACGTTGCCTTTGTTGGCACAGGACTTTTTAATTACACATAATGAAGTGGGACTTTTTGAAGTTCATTTTCTCCATGAGAATGTCAGGGAACCCATGCGGAACATGAGAAATTAGAGTTGTGCAAATCCATTTCACACCCCATCTCGACATTACTCTTTCTGGCAGTTGTAACTCTGTTTTCCTGTCAGGCTGGCTTGGATGTTGTAACTTATCAAACGCGTCGGTAAGCCTATTGTCCCGCACTAGGGTTTGGGACTGGGTTGATTTTTTTGGGTGGATCGGTACAGAGAAGGTTACATAACACAGTTGTAGAAGGATTAAGGATGGGAATGACCGGTCCGGAGCCAGAATCCCTCTGAAGAGGACGCCCTATGTGGGCCATGGGGATTGCGTGCGTATCAGGGCTCTTAACCCAGCGGGAGTGCAGACGCTAATACATAAATGCATGGCAGCTCTGCTCTCATCCAAACATTTATGCATCCCTCCCGGCCACTCTGTGTACAGTTGTGGCTGAGAACGATTGAAATGTTTAGCTCCCCGTAAGCCTCGATGACAATACTAGAGAGATGGTTTATATTTATGCATCTTTTATGCATCAGGATGCATGTGTTTATGTCACAGTGAGTAACTTCTGCAGGGAAAAAGCTGAACCAGTACATGGTGTTTAAGAGGACAGATTAAATGCACTTGATAGCGGTGTACAGTACCGCGAGGGAAAGAGGAAACCAAAATACAGGAGACGGCGCTTCTCCCTCTTTCATTATGTGCTTAGCAGCAAACAATGTACAATGGATTAAACCACCTGTATGGAAGAGCCGTGATAACAGTGATGAAAACATGGGCTAAACGTCCGCCTCCCACAATGCAGTTCAAAGCGCAGGGCTCCACAACATGTCAGCTCAAGCTGTGATTGATCCTCTCTCGGCCCTGACAGGTCGTGTCTTTGCATGCATGCACGGCAGCGCCGCTGTGACGCTACAGGAAAGAGCGGGTGCACACGGAGGGTTTACACAGCGTCTGAGCTCGGGAGACTGAGCAGAGGAAACAGGGTTGATCTGCTGTGAATGCGGCGGGGTGGGTGTCATGTTCGCTCTGCGCCACGCTGTCTGTCTTATCTCAGAGACGGGGCGGTGTTTGACGCTGAAGGAAATGCATGTGAAAAGGAAGGACGTGATGTGTGAGGTGTGTAGGTGGATGGCAGGTAGTGTGAGTTAAGAAAATAACAATGCAGGTGCACAAACCTGGCATGTAAGCCAAGATTTTCATCATAAACTAGCTGTTCAATCAGTGTTTAAGCTTTAAGTGGACTCTACTAGAGCTGCTTTATATGATTTATCGTTCAAAATAAGCCTTATTTATCTTACACAAAGCCACCGTCTGAAACCAGCTCCTTCCTTTATGAAAACTTCATCCTGACTGGTCCAGCTTTACAAACAAAGATTAAACAGGGGGTAGGTGGGGCTTCTGTGATGACTGTGTTAGGGCTAACTGCTCATTTGGAGTCAAGAGTAGAAAAAAAAACTGTCTGAAACTGAGTTTGTTTGAAGCCTGAGCCTGTGACTCACAAACTGAGTTCAATATTTGAACACTTGACCATGTTTAATACAAGTATCCACCATTGTAACTGTATATATGACAGAAAATAAAGAACCCATACTAAGTCTACTTTAAAGTACTGCTTTTTGACATGATCAGACTACATGATAATCTTACTCTCATTGCATTTTGATGAAATTTCGATGTGTGTACTGAAGAGAAGTGCATTTGCGATTGGGGTTATCATCTGCTTCGGGCTTGGTGGGATTCCCTTCTTTAGTAAGTCATGCACCGCTATTAGGTGATTGAAGTCAGCAGGAACAACTGGAGGCCCACGCCTCTTTCAATAGGCAGCTGAAACTCACTGAGCTGAGCTTTGTGACAGGTAGCAGCGGAGGTGGAAAGTGTGCACACGGTCAGCTGTCAGCTTGTGCTTTCATCACAAGATCAGGATGTACAGGACAAATGCATTAATTGTGAAATATACATAGTTGGGGCTTCGAGTCCAAACAGAATCATTCACTTTCCAGCCTCACTGAAAATGTTTCTGGCTCATTGAAAAGACCTTATTTTTGGTAATAAGCAAAATATCCAGGGCTGAAAATCTAAGCAAACATGGAAGTGTTCAAAACTGCAGTTCCTCAAGTAGCCACTTGAGGCTCACTCTAAGGGTCCCATATTAAAATAAACAGGATTAAAGCATGCTAATCTTCTGCTGCTATAATAGGGGTACCTGTTTAAATTTGGTTAAGGTTTAATTAATGTATTAATAGGGCTGCTAGCATTAAGCTAACCATTATGAGCTTGTCATGCTTTCTTCTGGATCCAAAAATTCAAGATGGTGACAGCCGTAATGGTAACATTTAGAATCCACAAGTCCACAAACACGTACATCTTTTATATACAGTCTATGGGCAATAAACACAAGCAATCTGACAGGTTATAAACAAAACCCAGATTATTCTGAAAAGCTCTGACTTGTCTGGTCTGTCCGTGTCTTCCCGCTGTGACGGATTACATGCTTTCAGTATGGTTTTGATCATTTGGCTGCATCGCTGTCCAAACTGTTGGCTGATTGTTTGCCTGCTCATGTTTCTAGCCCCTGTAAAACGTTGTTAGTGTTATCACAACCACTCAAAACAACGTCCATAACTGGGAAAATAAGACCCGGCTTGTTATAAACTGAAATCTTTTAAAATGAGTCGTTTAGGGACCGCGCTCCTGCGTTTTGACCCGTTTGGACGACATTCATGAGAACATGTGGAGGGTAAAATGAAAACATCTTAATTAATGTGTTAACATCGCTCTTTGCGTACCAAACTACAGCCTTCTGCGAGAGATGGGCTCGAGATAAACTCCCTGACTCTAACAGCCGTCAGGTTGGACTCGGTCTAACTATTTCGGGGCCAGTTTACACAGCTGGTAAAAGTTTACGACGTGATGGATCTCGCATCCATTGGGGTTGAAATGCACATGACAAATTTAGAGTGGAATATGTCAGCCCAAACACAGGCATAAACACACACAGAGTACATTACAGATTGCATTCATGTGCGCTCGAATGCAGTTCAGATATCATATAATTCCACACCAGCGCCAACTGGATGCAAGACGTCGCCAGTGAGCGTTTTGCACTGGAATACTGTTTTGACTACCGCTCGTGCCAATTACTATAATTACGTTTAACACAGAATGTCAAATTGTTCTATATTTGGCGGCCATTTTTGCCTCCGGGCGCAGTTGGCTCATGCTCCGTTGCTCCTGGAACATGCCTGTACATAAGTGGCCTGAAACTTAACCCCTTACAGCGCTGTGACGCTCAGCCATAACACAGACTGGAGGAATGCCAGGCCGGTCCCGTTTAACAAAACAATATCTGCAGTGAGAACGTCCAGAGAACTTTTCTTTTTTTTAAATGAAGGTGGTGTAATGGTGTACAGTGTGCCGTAATGGGAAGAGACACATTGTGTAATGTAAACACGAGCGTATTAGTCAGGTGTGGAGCATGCGTTCACACGGATCTGTGCAGAGATCCGTGTGAATTTATGAATGTAGTAACCAATGCAGTAAACGAATACACACCCAAACGCACACGCACACCCCTTCTTGCCTCACTGCCTCGGCACTCTGCTTGACTTCCTCCTGAATTCGTCACCGTCACAGTGCGTGTTTCACAATCGGCTCGCTCGCCTCGCCTTTGCCTAAATCAGTGTTTTCCCATTAGAGGGATCACTGCAGTGGGAATACCATCCAGGAGCGGAAGCAGGAGAAACGTAGCCCACTTCGCTTTTTTCCTGCTCAGTCCAGACGGTCGATTCATCCATCAACCGTACACCCCCTCCACCCCACCCGCCCCTGTCAGCTGTCTCTTAATCACCGGGGGGGGGGGGTTTCCCCCCCCCA
>VOQK01001571.1:43184-54556 GCA_015052645.1 Benitochromis conjunctus
CGAGGCCTTGCCAGTTCACAGCGAGTTATGCAGGTGTGGACGTGTGTGCAACCAAACACTGATGTCATTCATGTATTCATTTCATTCTTCTGCTTCGCTTTCCCGGCTTATCTGGTGCATGTTTTCATGCATTAGAACAATTTCGACTCCATCTGTTGTGTTGCTTAATGGCATGTCATCGCAGTTTAGTTTTAAAAGCTCCCTCCACACACACACACACACACACCCCACCCACTGCTCTACACATTTATAGTGCATTCTCATAAATTGCCGGCAATTCTTTCCTGAATTGTCACAGATGAAATCAACAAAATAATGAAGTGCTGCTCAGAATCAGCTCAGAGATCATGCACGTCACGTTCGGTTGGAATCAAGAGCCGCGGCTTGAGAAACAGAGCGTTAAACTGAAGGTTAGGTGTTTTTAGAAAAAAGACCTTTGTGACTTTTTGAAAAATTGCCAGGGATTTATCTCTCAGACTGATAGATATCTCAGTGGCATGTTAATACACAAAGGCAGACACTGGTGCTATATCTGTTGGTGGTCACCTGCCCAAATCCCCTCAGCCCCAAGGACAGCTACCGCTTGCAATGCTGATCATGCTCGTCCTTGACCCGGTGTCGGCGTCCCGGACACCGAAGCTGTCCGTGTCTACGCCCTCTTTCCTCTATAGGTTGTGCTGATTAAGGGCAGCATTTAAAGCAGAAACTGGAGCAATCTGCCACCAGCCCTGCCTGACTGCCGCTTTGACTGTTCAGTCAGCAGCTAGCAGCCTGATTACAGCCGGCTTTATGGCTCAGCCTGGACAGATGGTGTGCCTCCTCTGCCCTGCCTCTATGTGCTCATTTTCACCCAGTACCACACAGCCAACAGCCACTGCTGATCACTAAAAACCCACCAGGAACATCGTTGTGCTCTTCTGCCTTTGGCTCAAAAATATGAGTGGATTAAACCTCTGCTCAGTCACGACATTAAAAAAATAAAGACAGGCAAAATGACTAGCACTGGTTATCATTGAGACCTGGCATTTTTATGGTTTCCACTTTGTACAGTCCACCAAAATCTGTTGCAGACCAAACACACACCTCCCCAGTGGCACCAGCTTCCTTGAAAATGGCACTACTTCCTGCCATGACACGAAAATAAGATAGAGACAATAAGAAAGAGCAAAACTAGCATCCATGGGAGAGGCCAAGGAGAAAACCACTGCTGAGCAAAAAGATCACAAAGTTTCACATTTACCAAAAACATCTGGATGATCCCCAAGAAAATATTGTGTGGACTGATGAGACAAAAGCTGAACTTTGTGGAAGGTTTGAGTCCCGTTACATCTGACATGAAACTAACAGCATTTCATACAAAGATCATCACAGCAACAGTCAAACATGGTGGCGGTAGTGTGATGGTGTGGGGCTGCTTCGCTGCTTCAGGACGACTCGCCGTGATTGATGGAACCATGAATCCTGAAGGAGGACGTCCGACCATCAGTTCATGCCCTGAAGCTCACGAGCAGTTATGCAGCAGGCCAATGATCACAAACACGTCCACCTCAGAATGGCTAAAAAAAAACAAACTGAAGGTTTTGGAGTGACCGAGTCTGGACTTAAATGAGATTGAGACACTTTGGCGTGACCTCAAACCGGCCGTTCATGCAGGAAAACCCTCCAATGTGTCTGAATTCAAACATTTCTGCAAAGAAGAGTGGGACAAAATTCCTCCTCAATGATGTGAAACGCTGATTTCCAGTTATCACAAACTCGTGATTGCTGTTCTTGCTGCCAAGGTTGGCACAACCAGTAATTAGGTTTAGGAGGCAGTTAATTTTTCCACACAGGGCCAGGCAGGTTCGGATAAAGTTGATCCCTTAATAAATGAAATCATCATTTAAAAACTGCATTTTGTATTTACTCAGGTTATCTTGAAGCATGTAAGTATGACAAATATATAAAAAACTAATGAATCAGAAAGGAAACTTCCTCACAACACTGTACCTGAGAATCTTGAAACCTTTGAGAATTTCTTTGAATTACTTTGAAGTATGTTTTTAAACTGTATAGGAGTGTCCTTGTAGCCCCCACATACAGTTTATGAATGTTTGGCATTCTTGTACAAATAAGTAAAAACTCTGATAACGTTGCCTGTAAATGTGTGAAGGACTTCCAGAAATGAATTGAAACTCTGGTTGGTTAAACTTTTTGAATGATTCATGCACTTTTGCACTGCGTCAGTAATACAAGGCCTTCTGTCACACTGACAGGCACGTGAGTCATGACTTTGAGGCTGGAGAGAAAAGGAGGTGATGGTCCTTGCTAATGCAAATAGCGTGCGGCAGAGTGGGTTGAATATCGCTCTGAACGTTCAAATTTACATGTCAACTCTTTCCGTGTGGGCCCTAACTTGTTTGACTTCACCGCAATTCAAACCAATCAAAAGTCGAAGAAGAAGACGGTGTCATGAATCCAGATGATTCCCAGCTGACAGAGTCGACGTGTTTTCTTTTGTCGAGATACTTTTGGTTATTTTATGTTTTTTTACAATGACTGCCTGTCACTCCCGATCCTCCTGTGCTCCTGAATGTCAGTTTCCTCTTATCACGTCCGTTTACATGATCCCAGTTGGGCCCGAGATTATCTTTCACAGCTTATCTGGTGCTGGGGTAGGTTTTCTTTTCTTTTTCACAGAATCACAAAGTGAACGCCTGTGGGGTGAAAGGTCGCCGTACAGCGCTGGGGATTGAGAGGGCATGCGGCTGCTATTCAGATGGAAATAGGTAGAGGCGTTTTCACTCTTTGGTACCTGTTCTGCATGCAGCTTGCAGCGTTCGCAGCACAAAATAGAAGCAAAAGATTGTTTCTGAGCAGACGAGGCCTTGAAGGTCAGGGTCGCTCGCTCGGTTTGTGCTGCCGCGATTGCGCTTAATTCAAGTCATCGGCGGACGTGAATGCGGCTGTGCGCTGACACACGCCTAGAAAATCTCACACAATAAGTCAGTCAGCACTGCGACTGCAGTTTTGCACTCAGTCTGGTCATTTTGGACGACGTGTTCCTCGCGTAGCGAGCGGAGCAGAAGTTGGGATTCTGTCCAGAAATATTACGACTCATCCATCTTGTGTCTCTGGCTCTGATTCAGTCCCATTCGCTTTTCATTTTTACTTCAGGGCCGTGTGTGTGTGTGTGTTTGTGTGGGCTTTCTTATGGAGAGTATTTTAAAAGAAGAAGAAGAAGAACGCAATGATCCGTTTTAAACAGCAAGCCTTTTGCTTGAAAACAGATTCCAGATCAGATGTTTTTAGCCAAACATTTGACTCGGCTCATCATTTTGAGGCTGCTGGTATCATATGGGTTCAGATGTTTTATATACTGTTGATGTCATTTGGACCTTGGCTCTGAGTAACTACCGTTTTTGGAGTAGTGTGACCTAAAAGGCTGAAAGGAACCGTTATTAGCCTTTATCTATCTTTTTTTTGCTTGGGTGAGTCTGCATGAGAACAAGAAGTCCTCAAATTTTAATTTAAAAAAATGCACCATCCTGCAGAAAAACACATCTGCCAGTACATGCCTCGAATCTGAGGGTGGGGGTGGAGGTTTTATTAGATTTTTCAGGAAAGATGAGGGCTTGGTTTAAAGTAACAGAGGAAAATACAGTACATGCACTGCCCCGCCTAAAAATGTGGCAGGTGTTGGGCCAGAAGACGTATCAACACATGAACAAGTCCAGCTTTACCCATTTATTATTATTATTTATTGTGTTCGGGATCATTATCATGATGAAAAATTAAGACGTTACCAATCACATGCTCTCACCGACCTTCTACATTTTGAGCGAGAACAACACGCAGACCTGATTTCATGTGTAATAAAACGGCTTTAGCGCTAACAGGAAAATAAACTGTTTTAAAATTACACTTCTTCACTCCTACACGTTTTGTTGACCCTACATGCACCCTGAGCTCCTCCGTACGCACACAGTGACATGTATAACATTAGCATAATTCCTCCTTTGCTGGGGTGATATTTAAAAATGATGTTTTATAAAATTACATAAAATAAAGAAAAAGATTAGTTTTAAGGACTTTATAGCTTCTGACTTTTTGGTCTCCTCATGCATTAATATCTCCCACTTATGCATCTTTTTTTTCTGATGATTTGTGCTTTGTGTGCGCAGGATGGAAGAGACGGTGCGGTCGCTGCTGCAGAATCAGGGTGTCCTGGAGCAGACTGCTGTGGACACGGTGGACATCATGAAGGTCTACAAGGTAAACTCTCATTAGAGCCCCTGCCACGCTTCCTGTGCTCACTACAGTGACACTGTGATGCCACTTAAGTTTAGTCTTAGAGCTGCTTCAATCTTACAGAAAGGTAAAGAAATAATGAAAGGACAAATGAAGTTTGTTATTTTCAGAATTTATTTACTGACATGCAGTGATCATTTAGTAGGACATGCATCTTTGTCTTCCACTGTTTTCTCTTATTTAGCTGCGAGCCAGGGTATTGACTAAAGCCAGACTGAGTCAAGGTGAAAGAATTCATTCCCGGCCCTGTTATGTAAGAAAAATAGCTGCTGGGATTGAGCAGAAATGCAGAAAGAATAAGTAATACCGTGTATTTTTGAAGCTTGGGCCACCTTTGGGGTCTCACTTCACAATTTGGAGCTGAACATGTTTATACAGTGTTGCAGTGCAGAAATGCTTCGCTCTGTCTATCGTCAGTGTGGCGTTATCTGAGAGGCCTAACTGTAGAAAACAAATGTTCTTTTGCTCCCAGCTATGTGTGGTGCATTAATTTGTAGTCTTGAAAATACTTCAGACTCTCAGAGTATTTATTAAGCCCCACTGGTCGTTTGTTTCTTATATGTCACTCTAGGGGCACACGGTAACTACAGTGTCCATAAAGCAGCAGCCACATTATTGTCTTTAACTTCGAGCCGGTGAAATGAGAGCGAAATGCCTCGAGGGAAGAGAAGAAAAGGGCAGCCACTAGTTCATGAAGTATGCAATAAAAAGAGTGTCTTTATTAATGACTACATGTGTATATCACAAGACAGAAATAGATGCAGAAAAAAATAATCTTTGACTGATGAACGCGAATAAAAGTGTCCCGAATAAAGAACACGGACCTTAAAGTTCACTGTCAGTGGCTCTATTACTTATGTATTCCAGTGAGTACATGTGAAACATGGGCTTAGCAGCCATAATAATAGACTCAGGTCTGAAAGTTGTCCTGAGGCGCAAAAGCTTCATCATAAAAATACAACTCGACAGTGCAGTCTTATGAAATATATATCAAATGAATCCACTTTGTTAATATGCAGATAATGTTGTCTGTGCATATAAAATAATCCCTTTAAAAGGGAGTGTGAGGAGAAGAAACACTGGTGGTGTTAGGAAGTGTGCAAAAATGAAGCCAGGACTTAAGTACCAAATCTGCAGTTCGTCTAACGGCCACGTGAGGCTGTTCTCCAAAAGCGTTTCGATTCACCTATGTTAGAAAATACTTTACAGCTATAGAAAGCACGTTTACAGTTTAATACAAGAGTGCCTCTGACTTCTGTGCTTCCTTCTTCATAAAAACTCTGAGTGGGGTTAATTTTTTAATAACTTTTGCCAGGTAGGTGGGATTTGAACCTTACTCTCCCAAATGAAACGTCTGTACTCTGTATCTAAAGCCTAAGAAATGGACCCACGGGAGAATCAGGAATCTAAGTTCCTTTCATAACTGTTTGAGGAAGAAACTTAAATTGTCCATTAAATATTGGAATGAGGGGCAGCAACTGTGCTGATAGATTTCTGCTAGTACCCACTTCCACTAATTGGACCTCTCTAATGTTGTTTGCAATTGAATCATCTGAGGGAAAATATGACCTGCTGTAATGTATAGTATATTGTGGTTTCTGAACCAAGTTTGAGTATTTTATTACAGTGTAATTAAATCTATACCGTTGATACATCATAACCATTAACACTGAAGAAACTCTATGCCATTACCTGACATGCACCTCCATTGCCTCGATGTAGTCCAAAACTTGACTTGAAGGGATCAACTCGAAGAGAGAAAATCAGCCACCAACTTGTTGTTTGGTCCCAAGATTGCACGAACAGGTATAAATGCTGGCAACAGTATTGGCCACATGCGTTGGCTCAACACAGAAGTCTAAAATAAGCTTTAGTCTCTTACTTAGGCGCCTGTTATCAGATGGCACCTTGCTAACCACACTTGCTAGTGTTAGCTTATAGCTTAGCACTCGTTATTCTCCAAACATGTTAACTTTTGCCGTCAAAATACCAACAAAAACGCTAACGCTGCGAAGTTTCATAACTGCAGAAGGTGGACATCTACAAAAACCCATTACAATTAAACGACAGGGAGACCCCCCTCTCTAATTGTTCTAAGCCCCTCCTACCAGTCAGTTCTAACCTTTATCTTCAAGTGGGATTTGAACCCTACTCTCCCAAGTGAAAGTTCTGTGCTCTTTATTTAAAGCCTAAAGACAGACCAAGAGGAAGATCAGGAATCTATATCCCCCTCAAAAACTAATATATACTGAAAGGCTACTATGGATATTTTTTGTCCAGTCATTTCTGCTTTAGTTAACTCTCTTTTACAGTTAAGGTGTCTTAACTTGTCTTAGCATGCAACTCTGCTGTGCGTTGTTTTATATTTCATTTGATATATATGGAGTCCAGAAAAACACAAAAGCTGCGTGATGTGTATATAACCAAAACTAATTTAAGTTTCTAACTTAAGTTTATGATAGGATTTCACATACCTAAAACAACCACCATAATAGTATGTAACTATTTGCTAGTTAATTAGCTACTTCATGTTATAGTATAATTAGCTTTAAACCAGGGTTTAATGAGTTTACATTAAATTTAATAATCCTGAAAGTACTTGAATAACATAGCAGGCATCGAGCCATGCTAGCTCTCTACACAGTGAACTGCTAGCTAGATTAAAGCACATTAAAATGGATATACATCACATAAACCTTCATGGGGATGTTAGATCACAAAATGATAACAGGTCTGTGAAGGACTTTTTCTTTTTTAGCAACAGAAGTCGAACATTTAAAAACAAGCTAAACTCGGTGATCTGCTGCTCGATGAACTGTAAGCATTTCCTCGTGTGTTCAGCAGCGGATGAACATTGTCAAGGAGAATATACTTGGAGGGTTATTGTGTTATTCCCATATGCTGTATAACTAAACATCAGCCGCTCCTACGCAGTGATGTGCTCCTGCTGCCGCTGCTGTATTCTGTGTATTCAGCAGGCAAACTCAATAACTTGAAAGGGCAACGTGAGGGACAAAGTTCCCTCCCCTCTCCCACTCCAGACTCTCTCTGCGGAGATTATTGCAGAGCCCTTTAACGCCGTCTGATGAGCAGTCTCTGAAATCACAGGCTTCACAGGCAAACGAAAGCAGACTTAAAACCTTGACTATAAAGTATTGCCTTGAACACAATTGTCTGATGGAATCGAACAAGATTGAAAACCTAATATGTGTTTAGACGAGATTCAATCAAGCTGTTGGGGGGGGGGTTCTGAAGGACATTATTTCCAATTCCTTTTAGACGAAAGGATAGCAGCTTGGTCTGTGCAGCTTTCAGATTTGAAAAATATGACTTGCAGCCATTCATCTGTGATGCTAACCACATTTTTGTCTAGCACATTAACTGCAGGTGTCTTCAAACTTCATAGTTATCTGCTGAGGGGGAAAATTTTAAGGCACATGCACAGTAATATGTCAAACTGTCTGCTCTTCACTCAAGTTCTCACTCTGCGCTTGTGACTTAGGATGCATTAATCCCTTCATTGTCATCTAGGTAATATTTTATTAACATTTACTCGACACGTCTTTTTACCCAAAGCCTGCAGTTAGATTTTTTTAAAGTATGAAGAACTGCTAGGGATCACTTCAAGAGGTTTTAGGATGAATCTGAAGGGTCACAAGATGATTCATTTTTGAGAAAACAAAAGTGTGGCTCTATGCATCAAATTTGGGTCTTTACTGTCAAGCTTTTCCTCACGTACTTATTTTATCCTGTGAATTTTTATCTTGTGAAAAGGAAAGAAATCAAAGACGAGTGGAGGAGAAAATTGCCCTAAATGATCAAGCACTGAGACACGGCTGATTTTAAAGAAATCATCCACACTGGAATATCAGATACAACAAAGTGTTTTACTTCATCAGGCCTCGAACATTTTTTCAAGTGCAGGATGTGGTGTGGGAAAATAACAATTATTTTCTCAAGAACCATCAGTATATTCAAGCTCTTATGATTGAGGTTTATTACTGGACTCCGGAAAAAGACGCAAAAGTACGTTCTTAAAAATCTCCAGAACCAAGGAGTGTATATCAAAGTTTCTAGATTAACAGGATTAACATGCTGTTTATTTTGTTGGGAGTTGGAAGGTGTCAAGCTGTGTCAGTTAATTGTTACTACGTCACAGTAATTCAATGCAAATAGATAAATACCCGTCAGTCCACTAAGTGTCACCGGCCAAAGACAGAAAAGTCACAGAGGAAGTAAATGTCACAGTTTTAAGAAATATTTGCAGGCAGTGAAGTGAAATATTGGAAACACTGGTTGTTCTTGATTCTGTCATTATTTGTCAGATTTTGTCCATACACATGATTCTCTACTAAAACTAGAATTTTTACTAATTAAAACTCAGTTTTAGTTAGTATAATTGTAATAAGAGCCGGTACAAGATTGCACAGGCTTTTATTACAAGTAACTGCTCACCAAGTGCTATTATTTGTCGACTGACTTTTAGTGCCAACTTCAAGTTGATGTTAGAGGAAGTGTGGCCTTGCTTGCCCAGAACTCCAGCTGGGCAACCACCGGTTGTGGGCAAGCACGGTTTTCCTTGAAAGTCCAAAGGCCCAATCTGAATATATCTCATCAAAAATAATTGCTATTTTGCCTCCAGGTTTATATAATTTTTCTAATTTCAGATGTTATTTTACTTACTACTTCTTGTCTCTTACACTTATTAAGGTATGGTGAAATGGGATATTTAGAGAACATCAGTGCTCAAATCTTATTAACATGTTCAGCCTATGATGAGCGCTTGCAAAGGTCACCAGCTGCAAACACTGGAACCACTATTTTAGGTTTAAAAATGCCAGACAGCTATGACTTTAATATCTAAACTACTGTCAACCCAAAATTCACTTGAACTGAAAAGTGGAGACAACTACTTTTATAGCTTTTAAAGTTAAAAAAAAATGCAGAACAAACTGTGCATCATAGTTTTCAAGATCTAAGGTGATGTCTTCAATTTGTTTTCTTAGACAAACACCTAATGGAAAATAAAGAAAAACAAAAGCTGGAACCGTCCAATTTTGGGCTTGTTTCTTCTTTAAAAATCACCTTACATTACTATAAGTAGGTTTTTTTTCAGCCCTTGTAGCAAAGAAGCAGATGATCTTTTCCAGCAAATATTGATGGCTAAATGTTTTCAGTAAGCATCTAATGTAAGGCTCCAACGATCCCTTGAAAAGCACGAATAAGTGTTCTAACTGTGACCAAGAGTTTTCTTTTAGCAGTTTGGTGCTAGCCAGGGTGTACCTCATTATTGGCCACTTATAAGCCAGTGTTTATCACAGATGCCAGGAAACACCAGAACAGAAGAGACGGGAAAAGATTGCTGGCAACGAGACTGAGTGAGCCAGACGCTGTGTAAGGGCAAAGAGGGAGAGCATAGGAGCCCCATTATACAGAAAAGAAAGGCCCTGAAGGTCACTGCCACTCTTTAGAAAACAAGGGAAACATGATTAGGGATTATGGGATGTTTTGGAGCTCTGTTGTTGAAGCTGCTTCCCTGTTGTCCCATCTGCCCATCTGATCCTCTCCCCTTTTCCTTTCTTCTTCATTCACTGCCTCCTTCCCTCTGAGTTCTGCCTTTCACGCCTCCTTAACCGTTTTACCCTGAAACATTTGTCATACCTCTATTTTCAATCCTTTCCTCCCATCTGCTCTGCTTTTTGCTCGCCAAATTCCCGCTTTGATTTTCTGTTACTTATTTCCCCCCCCCCCTAACCTCCTTTCGCTGTCTGTTCGTCAGGATAAACTCTCCGAGGAAGTGCAGAAACAGCACGACGGCCCTGTAGAGAAGGGCTCCCTGCCGGCGACTCAAGCGGAGCCGGACCCCAGGCTGCTGCCGAATCCTGAATGTGATGCCAGCCAAGCAGAAGAGGATAAGGACAAAACCAAGCTCCTGCTGGAGCGCCTCAAGGCCCTGGAGGTACTACCTCGCCACCACGCATTTCTGTTCTCTCTCTAAGTCTCTCCTGCTTTGAATTTCTCAGCTTTCTTTTTCTCTCTGCCTACCTCCTTTGTTTCTCTTCATCCGTACTACTGTATACTTCTTGCATCCACACTCCTAGCCACCCCTGGCTATCCTTTGTGGCCAGCCCGTCTGACAGTTGTCATAGTCCTTGCTCGGTTGTGTCTGAAAGCATGACAGCTCATCAAATTCTCCGCTCTCCTTCGTTTGGAGAGCAAAGTCATCCTGTGAGAATCGCCGCCGGGGCCTCGGGCTGTACTCCAGCTTTGGTTTGTTTTCCTCTGCGCTTGGGGATTTGAGCTATACTCCGCCACGAGCCAAAGCAGACGCTCAGCCACAGCGATCTACGCTGATTGTTTTTTGTGCTGAAGCCACCGGACACACATCCGCTCAGATCTCTTCAGTAATTAAAGTGCTCAGGCTTAATTAAGTTAGGCCTTCAGTTTTCACTGATACACTCCTAAGTGGCTCCACGTGGCTTTTTGGTTTTGATGTCATGAAGGGTGCGTGGCGCTCGGTCTTACCCCGAGTCATGTCACTCATTTCATATACTACCATCCCAGTGAGTGGATGTCATCCTTTGTTATTTGTCACATGCAAATTGCCAAGAGCTGCCCTCTTCTACCTTCTAGTCTGTCTCAGGAGGCTATTATCCTCCGCTGTATCAGTGATAAACAGAGAGCAACACAGATTATCTAGGAGGAAGTAGTAGTAAATGTCATGACCATTTCCTAACCCCAGCCAGACACTTTGTTGCCTAACCCAGAGGTCTCAAACGTCCAGCTCCAGAGCCACATGTGGCTCATTTTATCCAGTTCCAGCGACTCTTCTAATGGCGGTAACAAAAGAATTTAATGATAAACATGAACAAAGAGGATTTTTATTTTGCTTTTTATTTTTTTAAAGATTAGTCTGCTTTTACCTCAACACTGTTTCCTGACTGGTGTGCTTGATCTGTGCACTTCAGTTATAATTGAAATGAAGTTTTACTTTTACTAAAGCTGTTATTCTATATAGAGCATGACCAACATAGCATTTTTAAGACTGTTACCGATATTTGGTGATTTTTTTTTTTTTTTTT
>VOQK01001572.1:18057-35196 GCA_015052645.1 Benitochromis conjunctus
CATGTTTTTGTATGGTTGAGAGGAAGAATTACACAGAGAGGAGTCTTTTGTAAAGGTCATGGTAACAGTCACAGTCTTACCCATAAACCTTTTGTCACTAGTAGATTTTCTTGTGCCTGTTCTCAAGCTATGATTGCTTTAACTTGGATCTATTACTCATGCGGCTCTGTTATTAATCTTACTGCAATATGTCCAGTTTGCATGCCATCAAATCTTTGTGTTTGTACAGACACTTGAATTTCCATGGCTATTTGACTGCATAATATGGTGGCTAATAAAATGCACTATAGTCCTGTTGAAACAATGGTTTTTCCTTGGATCTAAGCAAATTATATGTTAGTGCAACAGGTGTGTTTGACAAAATACGAGTCAAATATCAACCAAAATGCAAATTCTGCCACACCTGTACAGCCCCGCTTCATGAAGGATTTGCACGTTACAAAATAAGTGTAGCTAATAAGACTCACCAATGAAGATCCTGTTACAGATTATCTGAAATTGGTATTGTAATATGCAACATTTTATACATTTGTTTTGTTATTTATTTGCTTGTAAAGCATCCTTGAGTGTTTTGAAAGAGGCCTATTAATAAAATCTATTACTATTGTTGTTGTTTCACAATTATTATTATTAGTAGTAGTAGTAGTAGCAGTAGTATTGTATCCTCATATGGTGACTTACATTTTGCTCAATAAACCATTTTTATATGTTATTTATTAAACATTGAGGACTTGTGTGTCTACCCTCTTAAATAAACCCGCTGTCCCCATTTGAGGAGCTACTGTTTATTTATTCTATTTGTTTTTTAAGGAAAAATACTTTCTGTTCAAAGTTGATTCTTACTTTTTGTGCTTATCCGATCCAGGCACGCTGTCAAGACACATTATTTCCATGTGGAAATTAACAGATATTTTCTGCTTTATTTTCAGCTGTGTTTTTTAAACATCTTGTAGAATTTAACAAAAATATATCAAAGACTACTTGACAAGATATACAGCAGCATCAGGTTAACATTTAACTCCCAAAGCCTGTATGTTGCCTTCATTTAAACTCATTTAAAACAAAGCCTTACATTGGAAAAGACTATCAGTCTGAATAAATGTGTTAAAAAGACTGAATAAAGTGAATCTGCACTGACTGCATGTTAGTGGTCAAAGATTTATGAAGAAATCTCTGGTCTGCCTCTTCATGACTTTCATTTATGCAAATCGTTTCATTGGGAGGAAAACTCTAATGACACCAATAAATTCAACATGCAAATTGGCTTCACTCAGTAAACATTTTTCAGAAGGATGGAAAATCCTCCCTTCTTCCAGCCCACACTTTTAAGAAGAGTTCCTGATCCTGTTTTTGCACTCCACATTGAGCTTCCACAAGCAGATGTGCATAAATTGACGCTAAAATATGTACATGTCTGTTACTGTGCTACTTTCCTTGGGCTGGCTGATGCTGCAGTCAGCTGATGGGAATCTAGATCACACCACTCACAGCCAGGGGATGCATCTGCAGGGGGACTTCTCCTTCGCTGGACTCTTTCCTCTCTTCTACACTAATGGGCTGAGTGGTTTGCCTGCTCTGGTTCCATGCATCGAGTGAGTTTTTCTTTTTTATTAGACAGAAACCTACACCCCTGATGATAGATGCATTTCACTTGTGGACCAGCTAATATTTAAAGTTTTTTCAGATTTAACACTCCTTTTTTTCCTTCTCCAGAGGCAGTCCCAACAAACATGGTTTTCATCTGTTGCAAGCCATGAGATTTGCTGTGGAAGAAATCAACAACAAAACAGGGCTGCTGTCTCTCCTACCAGGAGTGAAGCTTGGCTATCAGATGTACGATGTTTGCTCAGTACCGGCCAGTATCCTGGCCACACTAGACCTGGTAGACCAGCAGTACAGGAACATTTCTACACCTGGGGCACAGAACAACACAGACCTTAACTCCAGTGAAGTTCAAACACCTGTGGGTGTGATTGGGCCGGACAGCAGCAGCAACTCCTTCGCTCCTGCTGCTTTACTGGGGGCCTCTTTTATACCACAGGTAAGTCAATACCTGGAAGTCTTTGCTCGTGTCCATGAATTATTTTACATTCCACATTCAGATCTTAAAAGAAACTCATTCCTCATTGCTCATTGCAGATCTCTTATGAAGCGTCAAGTGAGCAGCTGAGCAACAAGATATATTATCCGTCTTTTTTCCGCACAATTCCCAGTGACAAAAACCAGGTAGCTGCTATGATCCAGCTCCTGGTTCGTTTTAATTGGACCTGGATTGCTCTCTTAGGCAGTGACAATGATTATGGGCTTCGGGGCATGAAGAGTCTGTCCCAGCAAGCATCCAGCTATGACATTTGCATTGCCTACCAAGGAGTCATCCCCTCAGCCACAAATGAAACAGCCCAGATCATGAGGAACATGGTAACGGACTTGCTGACAACCCATGTTAATACCATTGTGGTCTTCTCCAGCAAGTCGAAACTCCGTGGCTTCTTCCCATTTGTACTCGAGCGCAACATAACAGATAAAGTGTGGATTGGGACAGAAGACTGGTCAGTGGCAACTGTGATATCAGGCATAAGTGGAATCAACACAGTTGGTACTGTGATCGGTGTGGCCATCAAAGCTAGATTCATTCCTGGCTTTGAGGAGTTTGAGAAAAAGGTAGTTGAGGCTGCAATGCAACACGCTAACAAAGTCACTAATGTTACCACGAGCAATGAAAATGACTGTCTACAGAGCACAGACCTGTACAGCCTCGCCAGGATTAATTACACTCTGGAGGAATATGATATCGCCTCTGCCTTCAATGTGTATAAAGCTGTGTATGCTTTGGCTCATGCTCTGCACACTACACTTGGTTGTGATGCCGAAAAGTGCGACAAGAGAGCTGTGCATCCATGGGAGGTGAGTTGATTTAAACTGATGTTTTGGTTTGGTTTAATTTGGGTTTATTCTTTACAGAATTCTGCTTTTCTGTCCTCTCCAGCTTTTTCAGCAGCTAAAGCATATGCGATTCTCCCTGGACAACACCTCCCTGTACTTCGATGCAAATGGAGATCCACCAACAGGATATGATATTGTTACCTGGATTTGGAGGGGCACTGATTGGTCTCTGAGAGTGGTGGGCTCCTTTACCCCAGACCCCATTACTCTGACAATCGATGCAGATCAAATTGAGTGGCGTGGAAAAGAAGGTTCAAGAGCAGTAAGAGCAACACGGTGTTTTGGTTCGTTTTATAGTAAAAAAAAAAACAAACTGAAATATTACAACAACAACAAAACAAAATTCAGTTCAAAGCTTAAAAATGATCATTTTCATTTCTCACTTAAAAAAGCTAAACAAATATGCTTTTGATACTGTGGTTTTTGTGCTTTTATGTGCATCTGTTGTATAACATTTAAATAAATAATAATTTAAATAAAAGCTAATCTATAATATATCTTTTTCTTTGGCTGTGTATAGGTGCCACTGTCCATCTGTTCTCCACCCTGCTCAACAGGCCACAAGAAGCTGCTGACAGGGCAGCACAAGTGCTGCTTCAGCTGCCAGGCCTGCCCAGCTGCCACATTCCTCAATAAAAGTGGTAAACAAAGAAAAAGAAAAAAAGCAGCAGTAAAGCACCTGGATAGATAGAAAACAGAGAACTGGGAGATGGAAAGGGGTTTCTTCAATCAGCTATTATTTCTATGGAGCAAAATGAGACTGAAAAGTGAATCTGACATCTTATGATCTCATAACAAAGATTATGTAAAATTTATCTTTTTATTATAAAAGCCAGTAATACATATGTGTCGTTTATCAGCATCATCAGTGGTGCTGATTGTATGGAATGAAAATACAAACCAAAAAAAAACCCCATAATGATATCCAAGAAATAAAAGTTAAGTTGTTCTGCTCCAAATGTCAGGATGGGATATGGGAAATGTTCAGCATGGGATACTCTCCATGGGTATTTATTATTATATATTATATAAGATTTCTTCCAGTGAACAAAGTGATCCACGTTGCAACAGAGCGCCATTATCTGTTGTTGTGTGTGAAGTTGTCCAACAGGTGGCGCAGTGTTCATTCCAAACAGCCCTGAAAAAGCAAAACAAGGACCACAATGTTGAATAACAACAAATCACATAATACATCATTTCTAGCAAATGCTGTGTGTTTGACTTTAAGTATCAGACTTGGGCTGGTGAGTCTGAGCTCAACCGACAGTGGACACAACTGGTGTCCAGTTTTTATATCCCAGGTTTTCTTCAAGCTGTACCCTTTTTCTCTTCCTTAGATCCTGTAATTTGCCAGCCGTGTCTGCCAGAGCAGTGGGCGCCCCGGAGCAGTGAGCAGTGCCTGAACAGGACCGTCCTGCTGCTGGAATGGGACGCCCCTCTCTCCATAGCCCTGCTCTTCTTTTTCACAGCCTGCCTTCTCATGATCTTTGGCACTGCAATAATCCTCCTGCTCAACCTGAACACACCCGTGGCCAAGTCTGCCGGGGGCCGCACCTGCCTCCTGATGCTGGCAGCCCTGACTGCAGCCACCATGAGCTCTTTGTGCCACTTTGGCCAGCCATCGCCTCTGGCCTGCATCTTCAAGCAGTCCCTATTCATGGACAGCTTCACTGTGTGCCTGGCCTGCATCACTGTGCGCGCCCTTCAGATTGTCTGCATTTTTAAATTTGCATCCAAGCTGCCGCCAGCCTATGACAAGTGGGCAAAAAAACACGGGCCAGAGTTCACAATTTTCCTAGTGTCTGCCATCATCCTGATCATTTCCGTGCTCCGGGTGGCCCTCGACACCCCCTCGCCTTCCATGGATCTTGAATTCTACGAAGACCGCATCGTGCTCGAGTGCAGCAACACCCTCTCGGTCGGCTCTGGTGTTGAACTTGCTTATGCGTCCCTGGTCAGCGTTCTCTGCTTCACTTTCAGTTACATGGGCAAAGACCTGCCAGCCAATTACAACGAGGCCAAGTGCGTGACCTTCAGCCTCATGGTGTACATGATCTCCTGGATCAGCTTCTTCACCCTCTACCTCATCAGCAGAGACTCGCTCACCATGGCCGCACAAGTGTTCGCCACACTCTTCAGCGTCATGGCCTTCCTTGGAGGATACTTTGTACCCAAAATTTATATTATTGTGCTGAAGCCACAAATGAACACAACTGCACATTTCCAGAACTGTATTCAAATGTATACCATGAAAAAATGAGTAGTGTGGGTGATTTCATTACATTAACAGCACTTATATTCAAGGCAAGGCAAAATAATAGCTTTAAATGCATTTTATTTAAAAAAAAAAGTTTGCTTAGATGACCTATAATTTAATTTCAGTGCAATTTAATTGTCAGTTTCAAGTTTCAAGTGAGTGAGTAATAAAAGCAGCTGGTTACAGAATAAAGGTTTGTTACAGCAAGTTGCAGAATGATACAACAACTCATTGCATGTCAAAGAAATCCCCAACTGCTTTGTCTCTCACACTCTGTCTCACATACGCACGCACACACACACACACACACACACACACACACACAGAGAGAGAGAGAGAGAGAGAGAGAGAGAGACTGCTGCTGTTAGCTGTTGTTTGAGAGGATAGATGAAAAGGCCTTTTGTGGCTGGGAGGTCAGCGCTATTGACCAGTAGATGTGTGAGTAGAGTCGGAGGTTGGCTTTCCCACAGTCTCTCTGTCCACTCACAGCCTAATACCCTCGGTCAACAATCGAAGTGTGCCATGGGTGAACAAGCAGGAGTTTTATTGTCTGTACACAAAGAAGAGGCGCAAGAATAAAAATTCAGGAATTTCATTTCGAGATCACCCAACATATAAACTCTCCGTTTGAATCCATGCAAAGGCACGTTTACACCTGTACCTGCAAACTGCTGTGGCCAACGTTTCACCGTGCTCTTGGCTGTGTTTGTCTTTCGTCACACTAAAATCAACAAACCACTGAAGTCACCCGAACACCAGCAGAGTCAATGTTTCATTTGGGATGTGGGTAGCCACTGACATCAACTTTTAATGATGTTTTGTCAAAGGGACAAAAATGTGCACACAAAAAACCCCAACTATATAAATCATTGTGGTGTGAAAACTAAGAAATTGCCTTTTCCACACTAGCAATTAAATCTATAATACTATGTTTTCTTTCAGCATCTTTTCCCCTGACACCACCAGTGCATTAATGCATCCTGTTTAATTATTCCCTGGGTGCATATCAGGAGCTTCTGCCCACGTTCCCCAGAGTAAATGCAGGCTGAGATAAGCAGCAGCTCCCGATAAGAGATGGACAGCACTTCATTCTCAGTCTGGAATGGTTTTATCTCCACTGAGCCAGCCTCTGATTGCTTCGCTTCTCAGCTATTGATACATCTTCATCTGACACAAGCTCCAATACTGCCTAATTAATGTGCCTTTGCTATGCTAATGATACGCTATTAAGTGAAGAGCAGCTCCAGAGCGCCAGAGCTGATAGTGTCATCCAAAAAGAAGCTGATCGCTTCGTCTACACAGCCATGTCTCCATGCATCACCAACCACGCCTCCTTTCACCACATCACGACCTGTGAGAGGAGATACCAAAGTTAGCACCTCTGGAGATTTAAAAAGAGAGATATGAATAAAATGCTTGATCAACAAAACCACCAAGACTAAAAATCATCCACAGTTAAAATAAAATGTTCACATAAGAACATAAACGTCCTTTTTTTAATTTTAGGAGAAGAAATTATTGGATAAAATTCTAAGAGGTAGCAGCAAACAGTGGCTTTGATTTTTCATTTCCATGCATTACACTGTGCTGTTAGGAATACTAAGTGTTGGAAGCATGAATTTACAGTCAAACACAAGCTAGTACAATGTTATTATGATATAATATGTCTACACGTGTGAGTAATTGTGAATACAGTATGTAGGCTATAAATCTGGGCACTGTGGAGTGTGTGTGTGTTTTACTTAGTAGCATGGAGGACTGCTTTAGCTTCTAACATGCCATATTTTGGCTAAGGTCAGCTGATTATTTTCTGAGGCACCATCTACCTTTGCATTGCAGGTAAAATACATCTTGTCGGGTGTAATCGATTAAATGAAGACAAATTGCTGGCTTTTTTTTAATGTGTTTTTCTGTTCACGTTCATTAGCATAACTCAAAGAAATTCTATCCCATTTCCTGATTATGAAATCTTCAAACCAAACGAGGATAATGTGTGTACAGCAGTGCTGACAAAACCCATTTTTAAATTTGCTGTTTAGATATGTACGGACAGAAACCTCCTTATATCGGTTGCCTTGTAGATCAAACCATTAATGACCATCTCCACATTCATTTTTAAAAGAGATGTTTAAATAAAAATGCAATAAAAGAGGTGACTAAGAATATTTCCTTTTTGAAAAGAAAATAAAGTGGCATTTTTTAATTCCCTGTGATAGTACCAATGTTGACTTTTTCTCATGAAATATATATAAAATTTGAAAAAATTCAGCAACCATTTTTTTAAATGATTGTTTCTTTTTATTTTTAATTGTCGTACAAATGTTAGAAATGAGTTTTAAGAGCCTTTACATGATAGAAGAACAGCAATATAAGCATCTCGGTACAACATGTTAAAAAAGTGTAAACCCACCTACACGCAAAACACACGCTTTGTAATCATACTGACACATCAAGTTTGGCATAGATACATCAAAACAGATGAGAAATATTCTCCACACGCAGCTGTCCATAAACACAGCATGGCAGACACATATACAGTAACATCGAGTAGTCCAAAGATAAAACTCCACTGGAGTAAACAACAAAACTATCAATACTCAAAATCAAAATCAACCTCCAGCTTTAAACGCAAAGGGAAAGTACATATTAAGAGTCACAGCGGGATCTTCAGCTATGTGAGAGCCGTTGCTTTTACTTGTCCATCAATGTGATGAGACGCTAAGGAAACCCATCAGGAATGAGCAGGCTGGAAAAATATATTTCCTACATAG
Source organism: Benitochromis conjunctus (assembly GCA_015052645.1). Lineage (NCBI taxonomy): Eukaryota > Metazoa > Chordata > Actinopteri > Cichliformes > Cichlidae > Benitochromis > Benitochromis conjunctus. The sequence goes on from VOQK01001572.1 coordinate 26,029, forward strand.
TGAGGGACAGTTCAGCACCCCTCATGTCTCAGTCTCTGCCTCTACCAAGGCCTCCACACGGGGCCTCTGCTCCCGCTATCCTGCACTGTGGTGGGCCTGAGTGTGAAGCAGACTGGGGAGGAGCTGCTGGCTTTCTGGGCTTGAAGGAGTTTCTGGTCCTGCTGCTGCTGCTGGAGGCCCTGCAGAGGGGCAAGAGAAGCCTCTGAGCCACCTGAAAGGAAGTGCACAGGGTCCCTCCAGCACTGAGAGTAGCCCTGGCTGTAGTCGCTCTTACAGAGGCCTGTCTGCAGCTGCTGCCTCAGGAAGCTCACAGTCATCTCCAAGATGTCAGCCTTCTCTAGCTTGGAGTTGGGCTCTTGCTTGTGAAACTCCTTCTCCAGAATGACTTTGAGCTGCTCGATGCAGCTGTTAATGCGATCCCTGCGCATTTTCTCCACAATGGGTTTCCTCATCTGAGAAGGAGAAGGTGGACAAGTAAGCTCACGATTCAAGTCAGCAATGTACAAGCTGATCTAAAAATCCCCTGTGGTACTCACTTTAATGTTATCCTTCTCAGAGATCCTGATGTGGTGAACAGAGGAGTAGTTTGTTGAGTAAGGAGCCATGTCTCTGCAGAGGTGAAGTGAGCAGCTTCTTCTGGGCAAGCAGTGTTAGCTCTGATGTCTCTGGAGGAGCCACTCCTCATTTTATACTGGGAGATTAGCATAACAAAGTCATGTGGCTGAGGCAGGGCTGGGGTTCCCACACTCTGACCAGTGGGACTCCCAACAATAACAATGGAGGACATGTCAATAACTCAGAGAGCATTTATCTGTGCTGGGCATGTTTCCCAAGATAAGCAACAGGTAATTAACCCTTAATCAGAGGTGTTATCTCAGAACCAACTGCACTGATCAGATTTTTTGTTTTTTCATTGTGATCAGAGGGAGCGAAATACACAAAAGAGAGAATCTCTCCAGGGGGAGGGGGTGACTGCAGTTAAGGACCAAACTGCAATAAAACAATATAAATGCCCCTTCAAAGAACACTTGAGCACTTTACTGCTCAGACAGCAAAGTGTGGACAGGACAGAAAATGTTGTTTTTGGAATAATAAAGGCCTACAGTATGACTCCAGGCAGTCCCATCAAAGTTAGACTGAAGGAAGTTTCAAATGAGGAAGTAAAACGAGGTGAGAGGACAGAGCAATCAAAGAAGTCTCAGATGAAACTTTTCGTCTGCCACCTGTTGCTTTTCCAACTCCGCCCCCACTCAAGCCTTGACATTAAGGTTTCCCACGGGGATCACGAGTGAGGGAAAGCTTCAGCAGTGTATCTCGCACAGAGGCGCACACATTCAAAGCTACAGCCGACCCAGGTGTGAAAGGAGGTGAGTGGCGCATGTTGTCTGGCCCGAGCCGGCCTGACCAACGCGTGCGCTTCAACAAGCGATTTTTTTGCGCTTGTGTTGACGCACAGCGTGAGGCGTTTACTCAGCCTGTTGTTCCTCTTATTAAAAACAAACAGGGGCGGGAGCGCATATTAGCCATGTTTATATTTGCCCTAATATAGAAAGACAAACAAAGAAAGACCCAAAAGTGCCACCCTGCTAGAGAGAGTCACCAAATCATGAATTTATCACAAAACTAATTAATTTATCACATTTTGCAGATATCTTTATCACTGGTCATGACTGCTTCTGAAAAATTGGTGGCAGCCTTTAATCAAAAGTCATTGCCTCGCTTCCCCCGAGGGTCTGCAGACTCCGTGGTAAATGAACTGTGTCAAATTAGTGTCAAGTTAATGGCATTATGAGCGGGGCTAGCAGTGTGCCTCCGAGGGTCTCCATCATTGGCTGGCCCCAGATGTGAAGCTGGCCTTGTGGGCGCAGTGTGAGTAGTCCCATCTCCCCGGTTTCCCACCAGCCCCCAACATCAGGCTAAATGGGCTACAAAAGCCATGCCGCTCCTCCACGCTCCGAGGAATGTTAATTGATCTTTTGTTGCAGCTCAAACAGAAACTCTGTGTCCTGGTCCATCTGGGAAAAATCAAGTCAACTGGCTTCACTGCCTGTCTGTATGGAGGTTTTGGTCTGTGCTTTCAGTTACCCATGTATAGTGCTGAGAGAAGTACTAAAGGTTTCATCACAAAGGAAGAGTTGCAGAATACTGTTAAAAGTTTCGGGCCACCCCTTGATTTCTTTATAGTTTGCTTCCAAGGAGCCATTTTTTGTAATCTTTTAAAGTGTTGTAAAAAACTTATTTTAAATTGTATAATATAATATAATACAACATAATATAATATAAACCTATTTCTTTATTGAAATGTATGTAAAACGCTAAAAATAACACAGCTTGAGAGTCATAAAATAATAACAAGGTGATTCCCAAAGAGCTGTTAGTTGCAAACTTGGCATATCACTGCACAGTGTGAAGTGTGTCTTTAGAGACATGCCTAAAAAAACAATTTACAGCAGATGTACATTATCTGAAAGTCACGTCCTTAAGAAATAGGGAAAATTCAAAGAACGCTTTAACACCAGATCTGATGGCTGTATCTGTCCCTTCATTTGATCCATCTACTGTTCATTGAAGCCTCATCAGAAGTGGTCTCAGTGGAAGGGTGGCTGTCAAGAAGCCATTCATAAAGAGGGGAAACAGAGAGAAGGCTGAGGCATGACAAATTACACCAGAACTGGACTGAAAGTCAGAGACAACAGGTCTGGTGGAGTGATGAATTCAAAATCAGCATTTATGGTTCGAGTCATCATCAATATGTACAGAGGAGGTCAGGAGAGAGGTACAGCTGGGTGTGTGTACAGCCATCTGTGTGTCAGCCAGTGGTGTTTGAGATCTTGTCAAAATTGATGGAATTATGAACACATAAAAGAGTTCAGGCTGTGTTTTCACACCAATTATTGGAATTTATTAGAATTATACATATATATATATGGCAGTTTTTGTCTCCATTTTCATATCTGCTTGCACATTTTTCAATGCACATATTTCCCATTTTGAGGGGTGTCTCGAGACTTTTGTGCAGCAGTGAGTCCAGTCAGTGACAACATCTCCTCCCCAAGTCAAGTAAAGGCAGCACCTGAACAGTAGAAAATGCTCAAAAAGTGCATTGGTATTGAGGTATTGAACAATAAATCAGATATGAGAGAGATTAAAGCATGTAAAAAGGTAAAACTCCAATCTTTGGAGGCAATGAAATAATTCAAATTTACTGTAGTGGAGCCCTGTTTCTCTCTATAACATGGTACATCTGTGTGGCCTATATCAGCAGTACTGCTAAAAACTGTTGTCATTACTATAAAATCTGAAAATGCAGTAACTTTCAATGAGCCCAGCGCTTTTTAAATTTCTTTTTTTTTTTTCCTCTTTGTCATCATGTCGGTGCAAAGTTCTCCTCCTTTGGAAGTTGGTGTGCACTACATGGCTGCTGGGGGTCTTTGTCTACAAGTGTGTGGGAAGACGAGTCCCCCTCCCACCAGCCGCCTGAGAGCGCTGAATTCATGCCATAAAGTCTCGGCCATTGCTCAGACCTGCGGCGGCACAGAGCTGCTTCCCGTCAGCCATCTCTCTGTGAGTGTGGTATCTCCCGTTTCCCACACTCTGCGCCTATTCACTGGTCCCAAGATGGGAACAATAGAAGTGTGTCTTGTTACACATCACATTAGCTACGGTGTTTGATCTCCTGTTGAAGGGGAGGGGGGGCAGCTTCAGCCAGACCATCTGGCCTGGCAAACTAGACCCTGAGAAAGTCCCACATTCTCCACAACTTCAGCGCACACAAATAGTTGTGAAAGACTTTTGTGGTACTTGAGAGATAATTCAAGCACTACACAACATACCAAGACCATCACAACAGAGAAAAGCGGCATATGTGGCCTGCGGGGGTGTCTACATACTGATTTTTGATTTTTTCCTTTAAGCACCTGTTGATCACCAGGTCGGATAAGATGACATGTTAATGATACCTGTGGTAAATGTTAGGCACGAGAAAGCAGGGGCTGATCACCTGCAGCTAAACAAGACATTCTCCTGATTAACGATTAAATTAAAGTTAACAATTCAAACTCGTTAGTTGCATTCTGTTCAAATGGCTGACACTTAAAATGATTTGAAAATGTAGTCACTTAGTAAGAATTACAATTTGATTTAAGCACATTCAGCTCCACCAGACCTGTGCAAACAGATGTATTATGCACCCGGCACTATGGCAGGAACAAACAAGACAGTCTTGTACATTTTAGTTGACATCACTCTTTAAATGGTGAAAACTTGCATCTAGTTGGAGTTTCTGTTATATCTCCATTTTATTTTCCCCATTTCTTAAGTCTTTGCAGTATTTAGATTTAGGGTGATGTTAATGACTAATTACTGGAGCCATAGATGCATAAATGGTGATCAAACCACCAAATATTCACCACTAACCTAACAAATCTTTACAAGAACCAAGGCTCAGTCCTTACGTCGACCTAAAGCTGCTGTCAGTTCTGGTATGACTGAATGTAAGTTTTTGTCCCCACTGCACCAGCTCCCCTCTCTGTCTCTCACTCTGGTGTGCAGAAATTAGTCAATCAGTAACATATTTAGCACTGTAGTTTTCAAGAAAGCACATCGCGATTACTTATGTTTGCAGAACTTCATCAGAAGTTTCTCATTTATTTTTTTTCAATATCAAACTCCTCAAGGAAGCAATAAATCCAGCTCTTTTCACAAAGATCGATATCAGCGCAAAAGGCCTTTATAAAAGGCATTGTTATGAAGATTTTAAAAAATCATTATGAACATTACAAGTGGACAGGATACAGTATCAGTATTTTTCATACACAGGCCAAATGATGGTTACAAATAGAACAAAGTATAATCGTTATAAGATTTACAGTACAGGTGGATCCATGGGATCTCTCTATGGCTTGTTTTTGATTCATCAACAGCAAACTGACGAAACACGTCAATCAGTGACACTCAGCATCAAGGATAGACAGTAAACACATCGATCAGTGTCTAGGACACTTGAATAGTTTCAAACCAATGTGGTTAATATAATTCAGTGATGTTTGCAAAACAAACAAAAAGTCAGGAGCAGTTTTCCCACCGGGACAATTAATGCATTCACAGAATGAGCAGTCCAAATAATAAAGCACGTATCATATATAATACACTAAATCATTTTAGTCCTTCCAAAGGAGTACTGGCACATCGTGCTGATTTCACCACAAAATAAAACACTTAACAATATTGAATCTCCTGCTAAAGCAGAAGGAAGCAGACTTCTCTATAAGTCCTTAACTCTCTGTCCATGACGTTCACAGACGTAGTTCTCTCTCGGTTCACGGGTGATGCTGCCTCCGTGTTTACCAGGGCCTCCACAGTGCACAGCTGACCTGGCTTACATCTTTACTGGAGCTGACCTGATGGAGCGGGGAGCCAGGAGGGGAGGGGAGGTTGCAGGGACTGTGGCTGGTCCCGCTGAATGCCTGCAGGCCATGAAAGTGGCTGAGCAGTAGCCTTTGGGCCTGAGTCTGGACCTGGCAGTGGGACAGGAAACTGACAGCCTCCTGCACACAGTGGGAGTAACCATCATTAGCCGCCATTGGGCTAGAGGTCAAGCCGGCCTGCTTCTGCTGCTGGTGCCAGTTTCTCAGATATGACACGGCCATCTCCAGGATGTCAGCCTTCTCCTGCTTGGAGTCGGGCTGCTGCCTGAGGAACTCGGGGCCCAGCAGGGATTTCAGCTGCTCGATGCTGGTGTTAATGCGGTCTCTGCGCAGTTTCTCCACCATTGGCTTTCTTAGCTGAAGAAAAGAAGAAAAAAAAAGGTATTTTAGTCCAATTGAACATTGCTTTTATTTGAATTATTTGTACCAACACAAAACCAGTTATGAGACTTTTCTGAAAAAAGTATTTACCTTGTGAGCAGGGGTCAGGTGTTCCTTGTTTGCTTGCCCAAAAACAGAGGGAGCCATTGCTGTGGAGTCAGGGTCTCTACTCAGGTTGAAGAGCCAGATGGATCTGAGCTGCCTTCTCCTCTCCTCTGCCACTGCCCTGTATTTATACACCCAAATCTCCATATGAATGTGTGAGTCTTAGGCTTGATGGAGTTTCTCACAGTCCCCGGGCCAATGGGAGTGCTGGGAAGGGCTTTGAGGAACGCAGGGCTGCCACATGCTCAATGAAGTGTTTATAGCCGTGGGGACAATGAGTGTGTCTCTGGGGAGCAGGTGGAGGAATAGACCGCGAGAGAAAGAGCCCTGAGTGGAGTGGGCAGGGGGGGGGTAGCTGGGAGACTGACCTGGTGCTTGTGCTGATATGGGAAAGTGGTGACCCCAGAGGGAAGCATGCCGCTGTCTCATGTCATCTTTGCCGCCACGTAATTGAAGACAAAGTGCCTCTGCCACCAGGCACACGTGGGTGTTACAGAGGGCCAAGCATGAGAGAAAGACCAACATGCAGCCACTTCCACCAGACTTTCCTCATGGAGCTGTGCAACAGGTTGAGGAGCCTCAAAGATTCAAAGAGAAAGAAAGCGACAGATTTGCAACTCAAAAATATTCAACTGAAAAAGAAAAGAGAATATTTAGACTATGAGTATTTAACCCTTCTCTGAGTTTTAGATAATCTGATTAAACTGTTTTATATTTGCAAAGTGTTTCTTAGTCCAAGGTTTCGTGCAATCCTTGAGAGACAGCTGTATAATCTAACCCTGATGAAGCTGAAGTGTTAGTGATTAATCACAGCTAATTTTCATTACGTTCACCAATCTCAAGCATTTTAATAGAGATGTGTTTGACATCTAAAGTCTGTAAAGACGATGCAAAGCGTATCTTTCTCCGATAAAAACAAAAACACTGCCACACAAAAAGTACTGCCATTCAAAATTTGTCTGTTTATAATGACTCATTAGCGATCCCTTTGATGTTCAGTTTGTCAGCTTTAATCTGATGAACGTGATTAGAGCCGTGTGTGAAGTGTAAAGTGCTTCAGCTATAAGCTTTCACGCTCTTGGCACATGCTGACACATCAGGCAACCTCCCCACAAACTCATGCAGACAGCCACACTCTTATTCACTTTCCCTACCCCACACACACACACACTCACACACAGCTGGCTGACCTGCATGCCGCTGGCCACGTCTCAGTCACACGCTCCCTTCCTGCCTGTGTGGAACGTGGGAGCCGCTGTGGTCCCAGGCTTCCCACACTTCAGTGTTTAATGACTCTGAGGCCGCCTGCACAAAGGAAGTGTGCCCCATCGCACAAAGATTGAGTGACCAACCCCCCCCCCTTCGAGCCCCACTAACAACACATGCACGCACACACCCAGGAAAACGGGGCTGTCAACAGGGCTTCCAGGCACACCATCTGGATGGATTCTATGCCATTGTCGGCCGATCAAGCGCGGGAGATGTTTACCGTGAGAATTGGAGAGGCTGAAATAGAGACAGAAAGTTAAATAAGAAGAATAGGGAGTGTGTGTGTGCGTGTGTGTGTGTGTGTGTGTGTGTGTGTGTGTGTAGGTTGGGAAACTTTCTAGAAAGGATGATTAACTTTTTTCTTTTTTTTAAAGAATCTGTGAATAAAAAGGTGCATAAACCTTAGGTTGCTTGACATGAAAAGTTTAAGAAGTTGAGAAAAAGTGAAAACCACTTCACTTTCTTAGGTTGTTGCAATAGAAGAGGGATTATTCTATATTAAAGACTCATATAACAGGCACTAACAACACATAAGTACAGATCCAGTCTGTGATGATGCTTTTTGTTGCCCTCACATAGATAACAAAAACGTATCTAAATATTTAGGTTCCATATCTGGTAACTCTGTCCACCAAGCTGCTGAATGAACGTCTTTCTCCTCCAGGAGGAACGTCCTCAGACAGATGTTGTTCTCCACGTTCCCACCACATATCACTCCCAGTGGATACAATAACGAGGATATCACCCTCGACAAGGCAAGCAATGGGCCCCTCCCACCTGTTTGTTTGGATTGGGGCCATTGTACCCCAATGAATTCAACTAATTCATTCACATCCTATTGTCATAACGCTGCTTTGTGATTGGCCAAACACTGTGAGAACCAACATCACATTAAATCAGTGGGAAAGTTGGCATAAGTATATAAATGAGGGAGGTCTCTGTGGGTAAAATCATAACCCTCAACGTTTTCTCGCGGGACGCCATCCGACTGTATATTCGCCATGAGGGATCACCACACAACGTAAGTTTGATTACAAGAAAATTTATGGTAGAAGTAGATCATCCTAAGGGTGATCCTAGTTTTCAATAGGTGTCACAGCAATGCTTCTTCCACTATCTGTGAAGGTGACTCAAAAGTCATTGAAAGTTTTGGTTTTATTCCTTTTTTTTAATGTTGAATGAACGTTACCAAAACCATTTCTACATGTACTGCCATTATTTAAGCATGCTGATAGTTTTCTCTTGGAAACAACTACATTTTAATATCTTCTTTGCATCCACCATTAATCTGATGTTTCGCCGTCTCCTTCCACAGCCTGTGTAAGATAATGATTTTGGAAAGGAAGTGCGGAGACAGAGCAGTGAGGCTCCGCTCCACGTTAGAGAGCCAACTAAGCACTGGAATGAGCGGCTCTGATGTGTGGGACAAGACTGTCTCCTTTTTCACAGTGAAGAAGGCCTTCATTTTTCATAACGGCTACACCAAATCCTCCAGAGAGGCCATGAGGCTGTTCCCCTCACCTGCTGAGGATGTGGCACCTTTGTGTTGCCAGTAAAAAGTGCACCCAAAGAGGATTGAAATATGAAGAAGAGGAAAACATAGAATCAAGGCATTTTTTTTTTAACTTTCTTTTTCAAATGTCTTTTTAAGCACAAATGGTGGAAAAGATGGGAGTTCTCATTATCTGTGACCACCACCTACACTGTGATCCTATTGGTCATTGTACTGGCTCTAGAAATGTGCATGTTATGCCTTAAATCTAAGTACGTCTTAGAACCTTAAGATGTTATTACAGTTTTATTAAACTGAGTCATATTCCTTTGTATAAAGGGTAAAAGTTATTTTTATGCTAATGCATACTTTCTGTAAATGTTTAAGATATTGTCAGTCATGTATAAAATTTGTTGCTGAAAGCCATAAGTGAAAAGTGCAATATGTGCTTTCTGTGCAATTTAAATAAAATGACATGAATTCCTATCATGGGCT
>VOQK01001582.1:0-15186 GCA_015052645.1 Benitochromis conjunctus
GATTAGCAAAATCCTAAAATAATTGTCCACCCAATTCTTTTTTCTTTTTCAATAATTAAAGGTATACTATACAATCATTCCACCTTGGACAAAGGCAAGTACAAATAAATCTTTAATAACATTTTACGCAGTCCGAGTGAGGAGCAGGTCAGGACGTAACATCTGTAGAAGTAACAATTTTCTTTCTTTTTAAACGCTGGTTTTCACCGGAAGATCGGAAGATTTTAAAGTATGGACCGGAAGTTGTCCACCCGTATTATTGTCCCCTATTTATAGTGACCAGTTTTCCCACCGGCTTTTATTTTCGTAATATACACTTGGCTGTATTTAGCATTTTAAAGCGGTATTAAAGATTTGTGTCATTAAAGCAAATATAAACCTTTAGCGTTTGAAATGCGCTCTTTAGTTTGTCTAGTGTAGATGTAACATTAGGCTACTGCACGCCTGTAAAGGCGAATACATGTGGACGTTGTGTATCATATGAGAGGGTTAACCCGACTCCCGCTTAATTCTGGTGGAGGTGAGTAACGCTATTTTTGCTAGTAACGCTATGGCTTCAGAGAAGAGGAGTTGGGACTGGGGCAGCTCACAGTGCCGAGCCCAGCTGGACGAAATCTTTTTCCGGGAGCATGACTACATCAAGTCTGGCAGCACTGAACACAAAGAGTTCTGGGCTTTCTTTGAGCGTTTCCAGAGGTTTAAAGCGAAGAGAGACGTGTCAGGCACTGAAGTCAGAAAGGAGGACAAAGACAAAGGGAGGGACAAGGACAAGGTGGATCTTGGCCTTCCCAAAGAGTACGATGCTCGCTACCGGATTAATGTATCTGTGTGCACCAGGGACATCGAGGAACGCACGGGAAAATCAGAGCATAGAAGCAGACAAAGGTCCTCCGGACCAGGGGCTCAAGAAGTCTCAGACTGCCGCCTTGCGCTCCTGCATTTCCTGGATTTCAGCCAGAAACAGAGTTTTGGCAAAATTGCCAAACTTCGCCGGGAGCAGAAGAACCTGCCCATCTTCCAGTACCGGGATCGGGTAGTGGAGCTGGTGCGACTTCACCCAGTGGTTGTAGTGGCAGGGGACACAGGCTGTGGAAAGTCAACCCAAGTCCCTCAGTACCTTCTCTCTGCTGGCTTCAGTAACATCGCCTGCACCCAGCCTCGGCGCATTGCCTGCATATCCCTCGCAAAGAGAGTCAGCTTTGAGAGCCTCAATCAGTATGGATCAAAGGTTTGTCAGTACAGGTTGTTACATTTTTTGGAATTCAACCCCAACCCTTCATCCAAAACACGTAAAAGTACACGTAAATATTTACTCCACCGTATGTTAAAATATCAACTAGAATTTTGCTCATCGGTTAACTAAAAAGGCAATAAAAGGAAATAGAAAAATAATATAATCAATATTTCAGCAGAATAAATACAATTTTAACATACGGTGGAGTATTACATTCAGTCTAGATGATGATGACTAAAGCAAGCAGAATAAAATCCATATTTAATTTAGTGAAATATATTGGAATTTGCTTAAAGCACTGACTTTATTATAACTGCATTAAATATATGCTATTTTTCTTTTAAAGTTGGAGCCCACAAATGTTATTGGTCTTTTTCAGGTGGGGTACCATATCCGCTTTGAGACGAGTCGAACCGCAGCAACCAAGCTGCTGTTCCTTACAGAGGGGCTGCTGCTTCGACAGATCCAGCAGGACAGTACGCTGGCTCGGTACCAGGTTGTGATTGTTGACGAGGTGCATGAGAGACACCTCCATTGTGATTTTCTTCTCGGGGTCCTGCGTTCTTTGCTGGCTGACCGCCCAGACCTACGTCTCATCCTCATGTCAGCTACCATCAACATCAAACTGTTCTCTACCTATTTCAGCGATGCTCCTGTACTGCAGGTCCCGGGCAGGCTGTTTCCAATTCAGGTAACCAGAGGCAAATCTAAACACAGATGTAAAAATGCATTTCACTCAAGAAGATGTGTTTTTAAACCTTTGCATCTTGCGTCTAGTAGGCACAGCAAATGCACTGAAAAGCCACTTTATTTTTAGTTATTGTACTTGCTGTATTTTTTTAAGCGCACAATGCAACTTTTGGTAGTCTAGGTATTTGTTTAATGTCCTATTTTTCCCTCTGCCATGATACTTAGGTTATTTACCAACCCATTCCTCCTGAGGAGCAGTCCTCAAAGACTGATAAACTGGATCCTAGGCCGTATCTGCGTATCCTGCAGGGCATCGATCAGCGTTACCCCCCAGAGGAACGTGGTGACCTGCTGCTCTTTCTTAGCGGTGTGGCAGAGATCTCCACCATTCAGGAGGCCTGTCAGATTTATGCCACACACACGCGCCGCTGGATAATCTTGACACTGCACAGCACCCTCTCAATTGCTCAGCAGGATAAGGTACAGTCAGCGTCGAAGCTGTCATTAGTTGTTACGATTTGCTAATTCTAATTGTGCCTCTGTCACTGTGTTACTCTTTAGGTGTTTGATATTGCTCCTCCTGGAGTGAGAAAGTGCATTATCTGTACCAATATTGCGGAGACATCAGTCACAATAGATGGAGTGCGCTTTGTTGTTGATTCAGGTATGGAACTTAGTGGTACATTTATTCTCAGCCCCTAAAATTTGATGTTCTTGCCTGTTGGTCCGTCCTTGAAACTTAAATATGTGCAGGAAAGCTTTGTTTTAAATGACAAAACTGAATTAAATGAGGACCTAAAAGGATTCAGAGAAGTTGAATGTGCAAAGCAACATTTTCTTGTTTAGCCTGTAAATACAGGGAATGTTGAAGTGTTAAATACAGCAAAAATAATGCACTACCTAAAAGTAGAAGAGTAACTATAAAAATTGACAGTTTTTGTGTTGAACTTACTTTATAGGAAAGGTGAAAGAAATGAGTTTTGACCCTAAAGCTAAGATGCAACGCTTACAAGAGTTCTGGATCAGCCGAGCAAGCTCCGAGCAGAGAAAAGGTCGAGCCGGGCGTACGGGTCCAGGTGTTTGCTACCGGCTCTACTCTGAGTCTGACTACAATGCTTTCGCACCTTATCCTGTGCCTGAAATCCACAGAGTTGCTCTGGACTCTCTCATTCTTCAGGTAATAAGATTCTGTGAATAGCAGGTTAGTAGAATAGTAATTGATGTTTTTAACTCTTCTGGATAAATTTGAACTTTATCTATTCATTTCTATTCTTGCAGATGAAGAGCATGTCTCTTGGAGATCCACTCTCTTTTGTTTTTATTGATCCACCCCCGGCTGCTAGTATCCAGAATGCAGTTTTTTATCTGAAGGAACAGGGGGCGCTAGACAGTCGCGGTGAGCTGACCTCTATTGGTAGTTTGCTGGCACAGCTCCCCGTTGATGTGGTCATAGGTAAGATTTCATACAGCTGAACCATATTAGAGTTTGTTTTTCCTGTTGTTTTTTTTTTTCTTAAATCATTTTTAGGATGCTTGTAAGAGAATGCAATAAAGTGAAATAAATAACAAGAAAGTCTTCAACATGTTAAAATACGTAATAAACATAATTTCAGGCTTTTCTTTCATAAAAAGTGATTATACAGAGTTTTAAATGATTTGACAGTGACACACTTTTGTGATCATCCATCAGCTGGATTCAGGTTAAGCTTGTTTGTGTCTATTTAGGGAAGATGCTGGTGCTGGGCTGTTTGTTTAACTTGGTGGAGCCCGTGTTGACGGTGGCATCAGCCCTCAGCGTTCAGTCACCTTTCCTGCGTAGTTCACAGCACAATCCAGACTGTGCCACTGCCCGGCAGCCCCTACATAGTAACCAAGGAGACCCTTTTACCCTCCTCAACACTTTCAATGCCTGGGTGGAGGTCAGTAAGAAAAGCATCATGTTGCATTGACTGTTTAATACAATGAGAATCAACACTGGAGCAGTTGGATCGTAAGCTGTTCTTCACTGGACACAAAACTGATTTTGAAAACAGGTGAAAGGGGAGCGAGGTGGTGGATCAAGAAAATGGTGCAGAAGGAGAGGCTTGGAGGAGCAGCGGCTATATGAGATGGTGAACCTACGCAGGCAGTTCAAGGCAGGCTCCTCACAAAGCATTTCATACATTCATAAAAAAATTTCATTTTTTTTTTTTTTAGCGATTGAGCACACATCCCAAAAAGTTGATTCTGTTCATCTGGACGGAGCATTTTTAATGGGAGAAACGTTTCGTCTCTCATCCAGGTGACGCCAGTTGAACAGAATCAACTTTTTGGGATTTTCTTACCTGGATGATTGAGCGTGCATCAAGAAGATTGAGCACACATATTGAAATCCCTCTGATTATTAGGACTTGCTGAGGAGCCACAGCCTGCTGGAATCAGAAGATAGCACTCCCTCCGGTGGTGACCGTAAGCAACGCAGGGAGAGGCTAACTGAGAGGAGAAAGCTGCATCAGCTGAAGAGAGATCATGAACAGCAGGAGGGAAGCAAACGTAAAGTCCTGAGGCTAGAGGAGGGTCAGGAAGGAGACTTCTCTTCAGGATCAGACACAGAGGAAACAGGAAGGTCTAAGAGGAACAAGGAGGGGTCAGGACAGAACATGGACATACAGGTATCTTAGAAAGTGTAACAGGAAATGATCACTACAAACTTAATATAAATTTTTTTCCCTAGTTTTTATTAAAAATACAATTCATTGATGTTTTTCAGCAAGTCAGTTTTATTATTATTGTTAATATTTTTTTTTCCCCGTGGTGCTGTTTGGTTTGCAATAGGAAGTGAAGTTCAAGTTACGGCATAATGTGTCAGAGCTGCAGGAGGCTGTCAATCAGGACTTGTCCTCACACCAGCAGGCTTTACTCAAGCTTCTGCTTTGCAGAGGCCTGTACCCTCAGCTGGCACTGCCCGATGAACACAACTCCACCCGCAAAGACTCTGACCAGGTCAGGCTTCCTTCTACACTGAATTTCCTTTTATAACGTATGAATATACAGTAATCTGATTATTTCTATGGTGACCGAAAAAAAATGAAGTAAGAAGAAAAATCCTTCCATTTTGTGATCTTATGTTTTGTGTAGGTGTTTCACACAAGGAATAAGCAAGGAGTGGTGATTCACCCAACCAGTGTGTTTGCCAGTGACCCAGAGGTGCTACAGGTGCCTGAGGGTGACACTGGAGAAATGGGTACAACCACATTCCTATTTTTTATTTTATTTTTTGTACAGCAGATGTAAAATCAAAGCCGTTACACGGTTGATCTGATGATATATAATTAGTCCAAAGTTCCCAACAGTTTACAAACTTTCACCGTCCTTTCTCTGTTGAGACTGTTGGCAACAGTTTTCTTATAAGAGCTTTCTTACTGGCTGTCAGAAAATAGTGAACAAATATTTATTTTATTTCATCTTATGTGTCTAATCTCAAAAGAAAGGGGCACTTTTGCATTGAATATTTATTCCATGCTTGTCGTTACCTTAGACCAGTATTGCTGTAGTAGTGTACAAAGAATGGGGGAATAAAACCCCAAAAATCCCTCCAGCAACATATGTCTAGAATATTTTCAAAAACTGCTGTGTGCAGGTGTCCTGAAGAATCTCATCACGTTCTTTCATCCAAACTCTCGCCAAGACAGAGTTATGTACTTTTTCACTGTTATGTAGTTCATTTTCCCCATGTTTCCAACTACAGTATGAAATTCCCTCTTTTCTCCAATTTTCCTTTATGCATAGTATGCCTTCTTCCTTAATTCTTTTAATCCACTGTATCGTTTAGAAAGACATCTAAAAAAAAAAGAAAGACATTTAACCTTGGCACTGATTTATAAGCTTTTAGAAGATCTTCAGAACAGCAGACTATCAGTCTTATCCAAATAATTACCATCTCTGTGTGATGTGTAATTTGTAAAAAAAAAAGTATAAAAATAATCTTAATCTGTCCCCCCAAAATAAGTCACTGCATTTGTATTTGTTTGTTTTTCTTTGACCCCTGAATGCTTGGTTGATTCTGAATCCCACTTTATTTTGAATTTTTCTTTGATAAGTAGTATTGGATAGTAAATATAAGTTAATTTTTGATATGTGTAGAAATTTAGCTTGTAATTAGATAACATGGGCACCTTTACATTGGTGGATTAAGCTGGTCAAAATAATATTTTGAGATATTTAAACACAGCATTTCACAGAATTTCCTAAACAATTTTACATTTCAGTCTAAATTCTCAATCAGATGCCGAGGAGGAGCATTTCTTTTTCAAAGTTATTTTAAAACTAAAGAAAACAACGTCTTCACTAATCTGATTTATTATATGAATCCACATTTCCTGTCATATAAAGTCCAACTTTAAATGACAAAGAGAAACCGTAACCTGCTCAAGGCAATAAAGGATCAGCAGTGCTTTCATTTGTTTCCAGTTAAACAAAATCTCTGTTTTTCTGCCCTCTGATCACTGAGTTTACCTTTGATCTTCTATTGAATGTCTCACATGTCGTCTGTGTTTCCTGTCTGCAGGGCCTGATAGAAGAGACAGCACCAAACACCAGCTGTTAGCCTTCGTCACTCTGTTGGAGACCAACAAACCCTATTTGTCAAACTGTGTGCGGGTTCCAGCGCTGCAAGTTAGTACCTGATGTGGGATATCCCTGTTCCCTCCACGATCCAACACATTTAAAAAAAAAAATAAAATCCTGCTTGATAATAATGATCTGTATTATCTTAAAGCAACCTGACATCGTGAACGTAAACAAAACTAAACGTCTCTTCCACTACTCTGAGTTTTTGCCAGTTCACACATGATGCAGTAATCACTTCTAATTTGTTCACCAAGGCGCTGCTGCTGGTAGCAAACTCTGTGGACACTAACGCTGACTGTACGCGACTAGTGGTGGACGGCTGGCTGGAGTTGGAGCTGAAGGAGCCAGAGGAGGCTCTGAAGGTGCTGTCCACAGCGCTTACTCTCAGGGCTGAGTGGGAGCGCCTGCTGCAGGCCCAGCTGGGACAGAACTCAGCAGGGGGAGCAGCAGTCGGGCAGGGGGTGTCCCGCAGAGTTGTGCAAAAGCTGAGTGAAAACCTGGTCCGCTTTCTGCTCTACACTGAGGTACTGATGTGCCAGCCTGGTTGTTACTGTATAAGGGACTCTACTTGATGATGCTTGAACACAGAGAAGCAGAATGATAAAGTTAGAAGAATCACCTATTTGTCACAGAAACAATTTAACACATCACTAAACGGCTGATAAAATATAAATAAGGTAGATAAGACCAATACGTAAATAATCAGACTGTTTTTTTTGTGTATTTCTTACTTTCCCTGACAGGTGAGTTATAGCCTTCGGCGACTCTCAGCTTTCCAGACCCAGAACCTGTACATTGGTCCTCAGTCTGAGTCTGTGTTGTCGAACACTAAAGCTGGAGATTTAAACCCGCTGTTTCCAGGAGCTGAGGCCAAGCCAGACCCCATTAAAGGAGGCCTACGTGTCACCAACTTTTTCACCTACAACTGTCTGGCTGTGAGTTTGTCTAAAAACAGCAGCATCAGTGCAGAAATGCATTGTGTTAAAGTTTCAAAGAAACAGTTCAGTTCAGTTTGTAAACATATTATATTCCCTATATAGCAATGTGGAAAAAGAACATAAACCCCTTTTCAATTCTGGACTTTTACATGTCAGAACATAATAAAAAAGTCATCTGGTCTTCAAAGCATCCTAAAATGAAGAAAATGCACTTGATTAATTGATCATCTGCAAGTGTGACCACCTCAATTACAGCAGTTCTGGCTGTTTGCCGGCCGGGTGTCTTCCTGTGTATAACAGAGTATACTAAATTCAAATGTAACGCCATCTATCTGTAAGCTAAAGCTTGGCTGAACTGATCGTCTACAACAAACTGGCTGAAAAAGAAAAGAATCAAGGTGCTGAAAGTCCAGACATCAACCCGTTCGAAATGCTGGCGGGACCTTAAGAGGGCTATGATTAAATTTAATGCCTGCAAACCTGTCGTGAGAGAGGATATGTTGAGGACCAGATGATTTTTTTTATTTGAAACCTTTGACATGAACGACATTCGAAATTTCTTTTTCATGACTGTAGGTTTATTTGGGTTTTTTTTTTTAAGTTATCTGTGAGTTCTTTATATATTGTTTCAAATATAAATTTAATCTCTTCCAAAGTGATACTAGTGACAAAATGCATTTTTTGAAATAGCTTTACCTTGTACATGGAATCCAGAACTTTTTAAAGACAATAACCAGCAAAATTACTGTTTATATACCAGACTGTCCATTTCGATGTTATTCATATAGATGCAGAGTGTAGGTCAGAGCCCAGATTTTAACCTAACTGCATCAACATCAGACATCAAATAGTTAAAGACCTGCAGTTTGGCTGTATATGGATTATGACATGCCATTTCCTCAACCAAAAGTTATAATAAAAAATACAATTAAACTTAAAATGATAGATGGTCAGGTCTAGGTTTAATGTTTCGAGTATTTTGTTCATGCATGAAAATAGATCATTTTGGAATGAAACCACGCAGCTCGTCTTATTACATCTACACATTATTTTAGTATTTCTAAATTGTGATTTGCAGGATTCAAAAGACCTCTACAGTGAGTGTTTACGTACTTTCTGGAGCTGTCCTAACTGTGACCTGTACATGCCTCTGACTCCACTGGAACGAATGCATCACGAAGCTTCCTGCAGGCCAGCTGGAGAACAGCCCGAGGAAGGTCGGGCATTTCTTTTGTACTCTGCTGATTGGTTTAACACATTAAGCATTAGGCCACCTACTTCATTTGAGAAGAGATGAAGAATTTGATGCTAATTGTGAGTGCGTTTGCCAACTGTGTGTGTTTTTATTTTGTATTTTATTTCAGAGCCAGAAGGTGGAAAAGCAAGCTCTTCCTCAGTGTCAAGCCTTACCAGAGTTTATCACTGTGATGTGTGCAATCAAGACCTGACCCTCACCTCCACTGAGATCCTCAAACATAAAAGGCAGCACATGTATTCTGCAAAGTAATGGACCCCAGCATCCAAAGCTACGCTGGTGGGGTTTTTTTTTTGTTTTGTTTTTATTTAATGGAAAATTTGTGTCTTCTTCCTCCCTTTTTAATACTTGCAGCTCTTTGTTTAAGGCACTGTTACTGCCCTCTGATGGTCACTGGATATATTCTGTTGTAGCCTACTGTAAAGTCCTCTTCCTGTAGAAGAGATCCAGATTTATAAAACTAATTTTTTCTGACAAAATACAATATAAATATTTGAGTAATAATCAAAGGCAGGAAATAAATTTGTGTTTAACAAAAGAATACATTTATAGACTTTTTTTTTTTTTGTTTAAGATTGCTTCCATAACAATTATAAAGCAATTTGAACCAGTGTTTGGGAACATGCACACGTGAGAAAGAAGAAAACGCTGATTTTAAAATATAGAGTGAGGGTTTAATAATGATACAAACCCACGATATGTAACACCTCAAAGCAGCACATTGGCACAAAGTCAGAAGTAAGACAGCACAGAAGATAAAAACCTGTCTCAAAAAAATAAAGAATCAGAATAAATATCTCAATAAATAAATAAACAGGTAATATCTCATTAATTACTTTGAAACTAATAAATACGTACATTTGAAAATATGCACATTGGCAGAAATTAATAACCAAAAAAGGAAATAGTACTTAATACAGAGTTACTTAGAAATCATAAGTTATTGATTACTCAAATCAAAAGGCACATTTATTAAGATGTAAGAATGGGGCCTGCAATTGTGATCGCATGACTGTCAGTACTGTACTCTAACACCATTTCTGAACCAGAAGCAGCAAACTGTGTGCAATGGCTTTACTAGTTCTGCACCATCGAGTGAACATGTGTGTCTGTGTGTGAGGGTCTATCAGATTTGTGGAGAGAGTGTGTGTGAGAGAGAGAGAAAGACAAAGGTTTCATTTTGATTCAGGGAATGGCAGTCTTGTGACTGAGTTTGGATTTCCTGCCATTGTGACAGGGTATCTTTAAAAAAAAAAAAAACAAATTAAGAGGACCAACAATGTTGGCAGGCTGGCCTAGTAGCAAAGACGATGTCCCATAACCAAGAGATCGAGTCTTGTGTTCATCAGCAGTTGTGTGTCCTGACGTTTGAATCCTACTGTCTGTTCGCTCACTTTAAGTCACTTTGGATAAAAAATTCTTGGCTAAACTTAAAATGTAAATAATCTGGTGAAGCTTCTGAAAGGTCGTTCTGCCATAATTTAAAGTCCACCCAGGTGATGCTGCCTTTGAGACAACGACACTCGGTCAACACTGGTTTCCTTGTACAAAACAAAGGTATATCCATCACTTACACTTTATTACCTTTCTGGGATCCTCAGTACATTTCATGTGTTATTTAAATTAGTTGACGTTTGTTTTTTTAAAAGCTGCAAAATCGACATCTTTTTTTTTTTTACTTTGTGATCATTTTTTTAATGTCTTAAAGCTTATTGCTTTTAATACTCATTATATAATCATTATGGCCTTATTTAAGTTTTTCACCAAAAAAAAAAGCCCAAATTTTTCTTGTTGTATTTAATTTTGGAAGTGACGCACCTTTCTGTAGTGGAACGGGTGTGCCTGTCTATCACGTAATGTGTCAATTTGTAAGGTGAAACACAAAAAGACAGACTGTAAACAAATATCCCTGTACCTGTATTCGAAGGAATTCCTACAAAAATGAAAATATATTTTTTTTTTAATGTCCCAGTAATCCATTGGTTGGTCTAAATGAACTTTTAATGCACCCTTAACTGGTTATTAACTGGAAGTAGAAACGTATCCCACCAATCAGCAAAATAAAACATAGAAATGCAAGGTATATCACCAGCAACATTTTAAAAAATGTCCCAATCCCAGCTTTGAATTCACAAAATCTTCCGCACCCTGGGTGGAACAGAGACTTGGAGCTTTGTTTCTAAATCACGCAACGGCTCCAGTTGTCGACAGGCAGTGGGAAAGTTTGAATAGAATAGCGTAAAAATAGCAGCTTTTTTTGGCTTTCCACTTAAAGCAATATTAACAACCGCATCGCCTGTTTCATTCGGCTTTTTCAAGTTAATGTGTCTTTTTCTTATCACAGCGTCAACAGTCTGCAGCAGACGCGTTTAAATGTCGCACCTGCGAGCTACGTGCTGCTGCTCAAAGACAACTTTGTGTTCCTGTTTTTCTTTTATGCTTCATGTCGAGCACAGCAACACACTACAGTATTCAGTTTCAACGTTTTTCCATTACTGCTTAGTGTATCCTAACATGAGTAACCGGTACAAAAATAAATTTTGAAACATTGTTCATTGCACTTAAATTTTTTGGTGGCGTCTCATACACAGGCCGAGACACGTCAACAGATTGGTTACCGTGGGGTCCTGTTTTGTTTTTCTTTGGGGACAGTGCAGTCACTGTGTACATTAGGTAGAATAGACTCGCTCAGAGGCCTCAGTTGTAAGCACCTTGACTGATTGGACAAGTACAGTGGTGGGATATGAGGATTTCTGTGATTTATATTGAAAATACTTGGGAAGATGGCAAAAATACATGTATGTGCAAATGTGAGGGTGCTGAATGCTAGACACACATTCTCTTTTTTTTCTTTTTGGAAACAAAAAAGTAACCATGTGTTTGGTTACGGAGGATCATTGTGAATCATGTCGTCATTGCAACTTCCCTCAACAATAATTGTCTCTTTGCATTTGATAACCGTTCTTCCATTGTGGTATAATGCGGTATAATCAAAGGACAACACTAGTGGTCTCAGATGCTTGTACTCTCCTGAAGACTGCATGCACCATGTGCTCATTCACACCAAACATCTCTCCTTTATTTTCTTTCCTTAACCAAGTTTTTAGTAACATCTGAGGTAAAATTAGAGGTAAAGGGTGACATCTGTTCATCTGACTGATAAACAGGCCAACATGGAACAAATAACTTCCCCCAAGATCTCATGTTTGTGAGTATGTGAATGTGTGTGCCATTTGGGGATTCTGTCAATATGTTTTACATTTAATAAAATATACCAATTAAAATTATAACAATCATATATATAAACATCTTTTGTTTTTTGAGTTTTTTTTTCCTTTCTAAATAAAAAAAAGAAAAAAACGGACATTTGAAACAGTGTACACTTCACTGTTGCCTCTGCCACCTTCTTTCTGTGATAAAGTCATTGACAGCTAACTCTAGATCAGCCATCCCTCAGTAAATCCACTATGACTCCCGCAGAGCCTGGTCTGAGTGCAATGCACCTACAGCAGGCGTGGACCAGTGAGGAAGGCCCCAGGTTGAAAAGAGAAAGAGCCGAATGCAGCGGAAGGCTGTGGGGCTTTGGTGGGCCAGAGGTCTGGGTCTACTGAGAGCACTGTTCCTATTTAGGGCCAACCTTCTGCTTCCTAACAGATGCTCTCTTCTCTCAATACCCAAACCCCCTCGGTCCAGGAAACCCCTCCCTCCCAAAAGCCTGGCTTCATCGGACTGCCTTGTGCTTTCCCCCACAGCAGCCACACCTCTCCCCACATCGCAGGCAGGCGCGCAAAGGCAGGTAGCAGCACATGCAGGGCACAAAGAGTGACAGGGCCAGGAGGGCCAACCAGCGGGCACAGCAGAGGGGGTGCGGGTGGCCCCCCAATGAGTCATCACATGAACAAGGCTCCCAGAACTCTCCCTCAGAGTCCGACATGCAGTGGTAGAGCAGGCTCTCTGCGCACCACACACAGGTCCACTGGCGGAGGCAGTGCAGGGCCGGGTCTGGGGCATCTCTGCATCGGCCCCGCCCATTCTCCGAAGCACTAAAAACAGAGCGGCAGTACACACAGCGAGACGAGCACGACGATGAAGCCTGAGGGCACGGGCTGTCATCATCGGGAGAGATTACTCCCGGGTCACCACTACTACTGGCTCCTCCTCCTCTCTTACGAGTCCGCGACCGGGGAGTGGCCAGTGATGTGTGGATGCAGCAGGGTGACGGCGAGCCTTTACCCGTCTCCTGGGGTGAGCCGGCACCTGAGGACACGCCGGATACAGCATTGGGCATGGACATACAGATGGGTGACGATGAGGATAAACGCTGCGAGGCTTTACTTTCCAGGCTCACAGTCACATCACAGCCCGCCGAACCCACTCCCGCCAGCTCCTTCTCAAAGCGAACCACGCACAGTTCTGACTTGTCCTGCAGGCTTCCTCCACCACCAACAACCACACCGCCAGTTAGGCCCCCAACCATAGTCCTTGTGGCCCCTGCTCGTCTGTAATCCTCATAACCTCGAGAACCCCACAGGTCTTTGCAAGGGTCCACACTGTGCAGGTCTCCTTCCTCCAGCAATGAAATAGTGGGTGAGAGGGGGGACAGGGGAGATGAGGCTGGGGGACCTACAGGAGGAGTAGGTGGAGCAGGAGGTGGGGGCGGGGGCGCTGGGGGATTCAACACAGCCGTCATTTGTGAGAGCTGGTGCTGGCCCGACCTGGTGTGGATCTGTGGAGAGGGTGTAGGATTACAGAGTGAGTCAGGAACATTGTGTACTATGGCAGTGATTATAGAAGGTTTTCATTTCTCAGATATCCCACATTCATACACAAGAAATAGAAAAAGGCCAAATCTGTTAAAATCTCACTTCATGTTATCTTAATGTAGAACAAATAAACTTGCATGAATTTAAGGGTGGGGACAGGGGGAAAATCAACCAAAACGCTTGATGTTTTTCTTGTTTTTTGTGGATCTAAAACAGCTCACAAACCCCTTTATAGGACATATTTGTCCACAGAAATCATTACACAGCTTTTAAAGTGCTTATTGATGAGAACACGTGCAAGTAACTGAAAAATCAGTTACAAATGAAATCAAGATGTGCCTGTTACTCTCAGTAAAGTGGTATGGTATAGTCAGTAAAGTACAGCTATAGAAGGAGGTGGTGTGCTACCTGAGCAGGTGTCTGCGTGGTTACAGCATGGCTGAATCCAAAACTAAACTCTTCCGGCCGCACGAAGCAAGTAGACGATGACTCGCTTGTCACTATGGTGATGGGTTTGGGAAGCATCTCCTTTCTGCTGTTGGATGACGACTCACTTCCTGTATGAGACTGATAGAGGTTGCATGTCACCCCACAAATCAACAATGACTGCATTTGGGTCAGGTGACAGAATACACAAACCCATTTTAGAGAATATGTGGTCAAACAATGACCTGTTCAGTTACTCACAGCTTGTCCGTCATCCTCAGTGTCGGCCTCTTCTGGCGTGGAGGATGAGGGCGAGTCAGAGCCTTGAAAACGTGAAAAGAGATGACTTAGGTTTTCCTACATATTTTCTGTAAATCAGCTTTTATACGCGACTCATATCTACCTCTGTCGAGCTTGTCTATGACAGTCTGAAGCCCTTTCTCAAAGGAGATGGCATCAGCAGGGCTCTGGAATGTAAGGCCAAACTTTCGATCCTCTACTCGCCAATGATGGAAGATGGGGTTCACCTTGTTGTACACTAACCCTTTTTGCACTGCACACTCCAGCACCGGCTAGACAGAAACAGCATTCCAGACAATGTAAGAAGTTAGTCAACCAATTAAGATGTAGTCCTTCCTTAAGTTTTAAGACAACATAGATCTACAGTCTTTGGATGGTGTTGACAAGCAACGTGTCACCAAAGACAGGTATAACACACGCACACACTCACTGCTCGATCTCGCAGCCGTTCTCCACGTATGATGTACTCCCTCCGTCCCCTGCCATCGTGACTCCGCCCCTTACATATGACCACATGACTGAGGCCACCACCTCCAAGGGGCACCCAACCGCCACTGGAGTCATCACGCGTCATCACCACCGCACGAACACGCACACTGTCAGGGAAACCAAGAGTGAGCAGAGGCCCGGGCTGATTAAACAACGTACCCTAATGTCTTGATGCATGCTCAATCATCCAGGTGAGGAAATCCCAAAAAGTTTATTCTGTTCATCTGGCTGTAGCGTTTTCAGTGGGAGAACGATTTCGGCCCTCATCCAAGTGACTTCTTCTCTTCACTCTGAGACTAAAAAGCTCTCTGTCCAGATGAACAGAATAAACTTATTGGAATGTACTGTAATAATAAACATACACTGACACACACACGTGTGTGTATTTAGATCCTGGTGGGGACATCTCATTGACATAATGCTTTTCCTAGCCACTTACCCTAACCCTAACCATCAAAAAGGAATGGCTAACCCTGACCCTTA
>VOQK01001582.1:16953-36361 GCA_015052645.1 Benitochromis conjunctus
TTTGGGTGGGTGTTGTTTTTTTTTTTTTCTTTTTTTTTTTTTTTTTTGGTTTTGTTTTTTTGTTTTTGTTTTTTTGGCGGACGGCTGAATATATATGTGCAATGTTAAAAATGAAAATGTAAGGACTTACTCGCCCTCCATGGCTCGGTGTTGCCCGCCGCTTGCAGCAGCCCACCCCAGGGTCTCCTCTCTCTCTCTCTTTTTATCCTCCTTTCAGGAAACACTCAGACTCGCTCACATTCTCTCTCCATCTGCTCTCATTTTCCTAATCTTTCTCTCTCTTGGTCTCTCTCTCTCTCTCGCTCCAAATCACTCCCTCTCTTATTCCTTTTCTCACTCTACCTGCCCTGTGCCAGCACATCCACACTAATCATTGACAGCATCGCGGCTTTAGCTAGCCTATAGGGTTTTTCACCATGTGATTTTAAATGGCTGATAATGATACCGAGTTGCTGATACATGCAGTGACGTGGGTGGTGAATGAAAAGCTCGGTAAAACCATCAATGACCTCTGGTTGATCCGTGATAACTGTGGAGAAAACTAAATTCTACGAAATTCTATGAAATGCAGGTAAAATAAAATCCGACTGCATGTTTCCTTTAAAGTATAAACCCGGCACAGTAATATGCGCATGTAATTAATTACATTTTAACAGTTTATATACAACCAAAAGCAGGGCAAAAATACTGTTTAGTTCCCTACAAGGTCCATAGTTTTGGCAAAACCACAAAGGTTTCAGCACCATGGACAGCAATTCACCTCAGCGTACTGAAATGGTACATCCCCAATGTGAAGGCATTTAATTTAAAGTTAAACGCTGTGTTTCAATACACTCTGGGCACTTTTGACTTTATGACAATTTTTATTACTTATTAAAAAACAAATATACCACCTCACTGTGGCTATTCCTATAGGCCGCATATTTACGACTACTGTTTTCTAAGCAAAGAAAATGCAGGTAAAATAAAAACAAATTTGTACAAGCCCAGTGCATTAATGTTCCCTATATATATATATATACATATATATATATGTTGGTATCTCCAAAGGTACAGACAACAATACATTTCCATTTGACCAAATGGTGTATGCCGCGTCAAAAGTGTTTAATCTGGCACTTAACACTGTGTATTAATGGAACTTTGACAACCTTTTATTTTGTGGTGAATTTATTACTTTCTTAGGCCATAAATATACCAGCCTACTGTTTGCATTTGGAAAAAATATGTAGCACTATGAATGTTCCTATAAGTTACATAATATGTATGTTTGTTTGTTTTTTACAATCCGGGGTACCATGTGAGTAAATGGTACTCTGGCCACTAATCATTTTAGTTTTCAACTTTTTAGGCCATAAATACACCAAATCACTGTTTGCACTTGTAAAAATTATGCCGCACTGTAGCTATTCATAAAGGCTGCCTTCTCACAATGTTTGAGAAAAATAGCCCAGCTATGTTTTGTCTCTTTTGGTTAAAATTCCTGCAATTTTTCACAATGTCCTTGGACTGCTTTAAAGCTGAAATACCACATTGAGAACTGTAATGTAAAGTGGCAATGATAGGCTTTGCTGCCGTGTGTTTTTAATGTCTTTTTAATGAAAATTATAGCATGAGTCTATTCCGTGTCCATCCTACTGTCCCTTCAGTCCCTCTAATCCATTAAGCATTTTGCTAAAAAAAAAAAAAAAAGAAAGAAAGAAAAAAGAAAAAAAAGTAAGTATGAATTAACAACAACATACCAGACAAGCATCAGATCCAGGTCCTGGTGCTGTTCAGTGGCTTCCTGCAATGCAGATTCTTGGGAATCAAGGGCGAAAATGTTTTTTTTTTCTTAAGTAGAGAATGAAATTACTTTTTCATTCATCCCTGAAGCTCAATTATGTTACATCAGCAAAATAACCTGATTCAAACACACAGGTAGTTCTCATAGCTTTAACATGTATTGAGTAGGGAACTCAATCCTTTTAAATGCAAAAAACACAACATATGCAATTCTCAAGGCACTTTACAAGATAAAGGGTCTTACATTATTATACCCCATAGGGTAACCAAACTAATCCCTTTAAGCCAACTCTCTTGGTGATGATAGTGGTAGTCCCGCTCTTGTAGGTCTGTAGAAGATGTTGTGTTTAAATACCCAAGGTTAGTTTTCAGCACCATGGACAGTGCCTTAATAAGCAGCTCAGACGCAATCACAAACTAACCTACGTTTTATGTGTCTTCACCATCTTTTAGTTAGTTTAGACAAAAAAAATATATATTCCATGATAATAGGCTAACCTAAAACATATTTTATGTTAAACCTTGATATAATTTACTCATTTTAGTAACGATAACCTACTACTAACAACAACAATATGAGCTTGTTATTTGGCTGCCAAAAAGAGAGGTATTAACAGTGCAGAGACAGGTATTTAAGATATTATCTTTTTTCTTTTTAATCATATACTGCATTTTTCCAAATGACCTCGAGCACCATGCCATGATCTCTGTATGTACAGAGGCACGCCACAATTTCGCTTCAATTCATTCATGCAATAGCATTGCACAGTTTTATCAGCTGCAAATGCATCATGTAAATCTCCGTTTTCCACCACTTCCCAAAGGTGATCTGTTGAATTGAGGTTAGGTGACTGTGGAGTTCCTTTGAACACAGTGAACATGACATTGTTATGTTCAAGAAATCAATGTGATATATTTTAAACTTTGTGATATGGTGAAAGCAGCCAAGATGGGCACACTGTAGTAACAAAGAGGTGGACAGCAACAATATTCAGATTGGCTATGGTGTTTGAAAGATGTTCAGTTGGTACTAAAGGGCCCAAGGTGTGTCAAGAAGATATCACCCATGCAGCAGTCTAAGCTGCTGATACAATGCAGGATGGATCCACGCTTTCATGTTGTTTATGCTAAATTCTGAGCCCAAATGTTGCAGCAGAAATCGAGACTCATCAGACCACAAAACATTTTTTGACTCTTCGATTGTCCTATTTGTGGAAATGGAACCTTTTCGTTCTTAGCTGACTGAAGTGGCACCCAGTGTGGTCTTCTGCTGCTGTAGGCCATTTGCTGTTTTGCATACCTTGGTTGTAACTGATTATTGGTTATTTTAGTTACCGTTTCCTTTCTTAACAGTTTGAAGGAGACTTGCCATTTTCCTGTGACCAGGAGGTGGATGTGAAAATATCCCAGTAGATCAGCAGTTTCTAAGACACTCACCAACACCAAGAACCATACCTAACCACTCAAGTTCAACTCCGAATGACAAATTTTTGTTTCTATGGATACAGAAAATAACAAAGACTGTTTCTTAGCTTAACACTAGCGCAGTATGTTAGCGTGCCAGTTAGCTGGGTTTTGTTGAAGCTGCTTAATTTCTTTAAAATAGCACATACTTTATTTATTCCAAAGGTTGGGGGGGATTTCGTTGTGTCAGCAGTTTAAAGAAAAAAACTATATTAACTACCGCAATACAAATAAATACGGCAAAACTAATTTACAAATTAATAAAATCAGAAAAAATAAGTATACAACAAATGAAACCCAGCAATGATAGTGAAGCAATACACAGAATGATGGACTAAATTTCTGTAGTTCGTGCCTCTTGAAACAATGAAAAAATTCACAAGGCTGTGACCACAAAATGCTGAGTTGCTGGATGCTCTGAAGTCATATGTCTAACCCCGCCTCTAGAATGTCAGCATCACCAAAAAAATGCTTAGCACTCAAAGAAAAAACAAGTGCACAAAAGACATGTGGTATGGTACAGTATACGTTCAACATAAGAAATCTAGGTATCATTAATAAAATCTGATTAACTATGTGTTAGTAACTAGTACACAATCATACCCTTAAGATAAAAGTTTGAGTGTTTTACTCTTCCTTATATTTTCCTTTATACCCTTGGTTAATAATCAGTAATTACAGTTTTGATTCCACTTCCAAATGCACCAGCTGCATCCAGCTTACTCAACATTGAAAGAGACGAGGAAAGATGCTGACCAATGAAAGAAGGCATAACTATTAAGCTGCTATCAGTGACTCAAGTCTGAGGAAAGTTAGACACGTATAAAGAAAACAATACTAAAATCCACGTCAAAAAGTTTGTTTTATGAATCATTTATTGTAGATCAATTTGTTACAAACTGCCTCGTGAGGAAGAGGCAAACACAAACTTCACTGGCAATTTTAGATACAAGGCAAGGGCCATACATGTATTTTAGTTTTTGGAGAAAACTTTGTATACAAAAAGAATTTGAAGTTCAGGGGGAAAAAAATGGTGAGATCTGTTGACAATCGTTTGACACTGAATATCAAAATTAGGGCGATGACTTTCAACTTTCTTACAGTTACAGACCCAGTATTTAAAAAAAAATAATAATATCTGCGAATGACTAATGAAAAGCTAAAGTTTAATGTTGGACAGATGGCATCTTGAATAAAAGAACCATCTTTAAACACTCAGACCCTCCCATGTCTGCAATACAGATATTCATGTAATAACTGCTGATTAGACTAAAGGTAATATTTTCAGTGGGGGGTTTTTTTTGGTATTAAAGTAAAAACAAATCTGTCAGACTTCCAGGTACATTTGGGAAAACAGGAATAATGGATGCCAGTTGATTTTTGAGGCATAGGAAACAAATCAACCACTCTGGCAATAAAGGAAGTCATATCCTTAGTGAAACTGCATTTGAGCTGACTACATGTATACTGGTCCAGTGGCGTGTTTGTCTGAGTGCATCTGTACATGGTTGAGTGTGTTCCTGGGGGCGGATTACACAATCATTTCCAGCTGTCGTGCGTATTCGATGACCTGTTGTGCCAGCTCAGTAGAAGGGATGTTCACCTCTTCTGTCCGCTGTTGCTGATTGGTGAAAGAGTAATAGCCATCTGCACTCAAATTCCAGCCTCTCTGAAATGGGGGGAAAAAATTAATTAATTTAAACAAATAAAATAAAAATCAAAAGTTACAGATTGCTTATCGTAGTTATTTTACTTATTCTATGCATTAAATCTAGGAAGGAATTTTATTGTAACTTTAGACAACTGGTTAAGGAACATCTGAAAATAAACAGTAAAATGTATTTTTTTTTCCCCATTTGATGTTAATCGTTATGGATATTAGTTATTTTTCAGGTTCTGCCGCTGCAGTGTATGCACAAATTTTATCTAACATCTGGTGGGACATTTTCTGTATCTTAATAAGCCAGTTTCTGACAAAAAACCCCATATCCAATCATAATGACATCTACAACGTAACACGTTGATTAAAAACTAACTTATACTTTACATAAATATTTCAGGCACCAAGCCCACCTGACAGCCAGTGTTTACCTAATAAAACTCAATAAGCATTTGCATAAGCAGAAGCAACCGAGTTAAGCAGAAACTTAATTTCTTGAAATCGTATTATCACAGCAGGAATCTAATGTCTCCTCCTCGTAATCTCTGGATACGACAACAGGTTTGATTCCCAAATAAAAACAGACTTACCTTCTTGGCATACTCTGTCATCTTTTTGGGGGAACTGAAGAAAAGCACACGGGTCGCTTCACTGAACTGGATCTGCTCATACGCTTTCTCTATGCAACCTGCAATTTCATCACTGCAATTGAAATGGCCAGTTTTAGTTAAAAGTCATCTTCAAAGAACAGAGTTGTATTTTTAATAATGTTTTATAAATTTCTAGATTATTATGGCACAACACAGTGAAATAAAGTTCACCCCCCCAGAGTCCACAGTACAAATTAAGAAACATTAAAAATTAGACAAGGACAAGAAAGATGTGTTTAACTGCTTTCTATTTTACATTTGCGCAGATTAAAGTATTGGTACAACTATGAGACTAAAATAAATCATGTTTGTTGTGTTGAGTTGTCTTTACACTGTTCGCTGTAACTATGTAAAATGGATTAAAATAGCTTTTGCACATCAACCTGTTGTTATGTGGTTGTAGGCTACTGATAAATATTGTAAAATGTATAAAGACTGTAGAATGTAAAGTTTATAAAAGGCATTGTTATCATTATGGTCCTTACCGAATTGTGTCCAGGAGAATATCTATAAAAAAGGTGTAGCTCTCAGCAGGGATGTTGCCTTTGGCTAGGAATACTTTGTTGTAGCTTCCCTCCATCAAGTACTGAAATTAGCAGGGAGAGAATAAAATATTAAGATTGCCTTTATATCAAAGTCACTATAACATGACTTTTATTATTGTGTATAAGTAAGACTCCAATAAGCCAAGCATTTGTCCCAAAAAATACTTAGTTTGTGTAAATTAATATATACCTTTAAATAAATAAGACAATGGGTATAAAATATCAGAGCACACATCCATCTATCTCAGGCCAAAAGCAATCTAATAAATCTTCGTGAAAAATATAAAGAAATTTCTGCAAATAGCAGTCAAACATAACCCTCTCGTGCAACATCTACTGTAGGATCAAAACTATTTTACAAATGTAGCTTCAATACTTTCAAGTCAACACTAATGCTAGCTGCCCACTAATGATATTAGGGCTTCATCCCAGCTGACTGGTAAATAAATAAATAAAAATAGTAATATGGAACCTTACATCATTAATTTTGAGCAATTTAAGGGTACAAATTTCCAATTGCACACACAAATTGGGTTTTTTTTCTGTAACATCTGATACTGCACAATAAAAAAAATCATTCAAATCAAAATCAAGCATTGTCCATGAGTAAGCATGGGTCACCTGCTCTAGAGACACTGGGTGTCTGATGTACACGTTGGTCTGAATATCTCTAGCACTCAGTCTTTCAAGTTCTGTGTGAAACTCAGACACACGGTTCTGTGAAAGCAGGAAGAGCAGGTTCAGTCCGAGCAACTGATGCATGTAGGCAGCTTCAGGCAGCTCTTCCCTAAAAAAGAAGAAAAAAAAAAAAAAAAAGATGTACATAATTACTGCAGTTACAAAAAGAACTCAATCTTGGGCAACAAATTCTCTAAAAGAAAGTGGCATTTACTTGTAATCAAAGTAGTAACATTTTAGCTGGGCCATGTATCGCTCAAAGGATGGGATGTCCTTCTTGAGGATGCTCCATAAGGCTCCTATTTCAAGGACATCACCTAAAACACAACCACAAATTGTACTTAGAAATTATTTTGCAACTGATTTAAAAAGCTGTTGTGTTAACGTGTGGCAGCTTGATTTGCAGGTACTCACGAGCTAAAATGAGCTGCTGC
Source organism: Benitochromis conjunctus (assembly GCA_015052645.1). Classification (NCBI taxonomy): domain Eukaryota; kingdom Metazoa; phylum Chordata; class Actinopteri; order Cichliformes; family Cichlidae; genus Benitochromis; species Benitochromis conjunctus. The sequence goes on from VOQK01001582.1 coordinate 24,170, forward strand.
TTGGTGAGCGAGGATCCACTGGTAGGTAAAAAGTTCAGATCCAATAATGAAATCTGTTTAAAAAAAAAAAAGGAAAAAAAAGATAAATGTAACATTGTAATTCTAAATTACACCAGAGTTAAATATAAAATAAAATATCATTACAATGTGGTTTTCATTGAGTTTTAACAACCTAGACAAACATTTATTTTAATGTCAGACTCTCGTTGAAACTTTTTTTTTTGTTTCTCAATTAAACTCTGTTTTTAAAAATTAACATTTACACACACAGAGCATCTTAATGCCAGGGTTATATCACAAGAAAAAATATTTAGGAAAGACATAAGATAAATATACAGAGGAAAATACAGTCTTACTTGTACACGTTAATAATCTAATTTATCAAAGTTATATTTTGTTCTAACAGTTCAGCTCTAGTGCTGTGTTGTAATAGTTCCTAATTTAAAAAATATATATATCAAAGCTTGATTTGGAGATGGTCCATCTTGTTTTATGAATGTGAAATTTCCCCAACATCATCATTAATACCCAAAAGAAGGCGGTTGTCCAGTAGGATGTCCTTAGTAAACAAGGACAGCAAATTGGTGACACGATGAAGCAAACCAGAGATATCAAGAACTATTTTTGTTTCTAAGCATTGAAGAGAATTCTAGTTCTTTATAGTTAGGGGAAACATTTCAGATTCCCCTTGGAATGCACTTGGTTATTACATTTGTATTTTTTGTCATTTAACAAGAAGCTGTAATGAGCTCTTGATCTCCAAGTGGCTGTGCCATACGTGAAATTTATTGAATTGAAAAGAGGTGTATTTTATACAGGCTAGTATAACTTTCGTAACGGTTGCTTCTTAATAGAAATACAATAGGTTTGACTGCCTTTGCCTTGCAAAACTGTATATACGAAACAATTTGTGAATACGAAAAACATCTTTGCTCATGTCCTTATCATGGGTTTCTTTTTTTTTCTTCTTTTTTTAAAGAAGGTTCTAATCAATTTATTGGGGCACTTCTTTTTAGTGATGCCTGCTTCAACTCCGGCTAAAACTTGCCAAACAGAAAATTGAGCTAACGAAAGGTACAGTGACTTTAGCTTTCATTGACTAAGTTAATCATTTGTTTCTTCATTATCCTAAAATGATGATATTGTTTGATCCCTCTCCAAACATTGGTTTGTAGTTAGCAAATGAAAACTCTACACTATTCTACCAAAAATTAATTTAATTATCGATGTTTATCCAGTTACTGACGTTAACGTACAGTGTTAGCTGGGCTAGGTTAAGTTAGCAATGTTTGCTAACAGTGCTAACGTTTACAAATAGGAAGACTTCCTTCGTACAATCAACCGCGGACAAGCAAATGTGCGACTTTACCTTAAGCTTGCTCAGAAGGTCTCCACATTTATTTAGATTTGGATTTTTCTTGTTCCACTCCGTTTTAAGTGTCTCATACAGCCCAGCGGTCTCTTTCAGCGCCATGGTGATTCTGCAAAATATACGACACCATCCACCGCAACACGTTAAATGACTGTCGTGAAAAAAAAAAACACGTTACGGCTTCCTTCAGAAATCAGCCAGTTGATCAAGATGGCGGCACTCAATTCAGAGCGGTGGCTGATTGACTTACCAAACCACACGATATTCAAAATAATACGCGAGAAGTTGGATTTGGAGCGTAGCTCGAGTGAAAGAGGAATCGCTAAAAACCTCACGTTTTGTTTGGGAGCGGACTTTTTCGTGTGGGACGACTCAGACAGCGTGTTTTATACATCCAACCTGCGGCAGTTAAACTCAGAGGAGAGCTCCAGTAGCGGGAAGTATCAGACCTTGCTGTGCATCAACCCGCCTCTCTTTGAAGTGTGCCAAGTGCTGGTAAGCCCGACACAGCACCATGTCGCGCTGGTCGGTCAACGAGGCGTGTCGGTGCTGGAGCTTCCTCTCCGGTGGGGCAAGAGGTCCGAGTTTGAAGGCGGACGCAGCAAAATCAACTGCAAGACCATCCCGGTGGCGGAGCGCTTCTTCACCAGCTCACCGTCGGTCAGTCTGCGACAGGCGGCTTGGTACCCCAGCGAGACTGACGAGCCCCATATGGTGCTGCTCACTTCAGACAACACGATCAGATTTTACGGCTTGAAGTCTCCGCAGACACCGGCCAAAATCCTGTCAGTGTCGCAGTCAGAAGATGAGAGCAGCGTCCACCCTCCAGTGCGCTCGTACGCAGCTTCTCTGGGAGAGATAGCAGTGGCGTTTGACTTTGGGCCGATTTCATCCCCTCCTCGGCAGCTGCCAGGACAGGTCTCCAAAGACCAGCTGGTCTACCCTCTCTATATTCTTTACGAAAATGGGGAGACCTATGTGAGCTACACGAGCCAGGTAAACGGTATAAGTCTGAGTAAACCCGCTGGACCTCTCCCCATGTATCCAGCAGCAGAGGATAACTATGGCTATGATGCTTGTGCCATTCTGTGCCTGCCATGTGTTCCCAGTATCTTGGTCATCGCCACAGAAACGGGCACACTGTATCACTGTGTGGTGCTGGAGCCTGAAGAAGAGGATGACACGGGGGCAGTGGAAAAGTGGATCCGAGGCACAGAGGCAGTGCCAGCTCTTTATGTGTTTGAGTGTGTTGAGCTAGAGCTAACACTTAAAGTGGCCACGGGAGAGGATGAGGAGCCTCAAGAGTTTGATTTCACCTGTCCAATCAGACTGCACAGAGACCCCCTCTGTCAGCGCCGGTATCATTGCACCCATGAAGCAGGAGTGCACAGCGTGGGGCTAATCTGGGTCAACAAGCTACAGAAGTTCCTTAAATCAGATGAGGAGGATAAGGACAGTCTCCAGGAGCTGGCTGCTGAGAAGCGCTGCATTGTAGAGCACATTCTTTGCACCAGACCACTTCTGACCAGTCATTCAGCTCCAATTCGTGGCTTTTTGATTGTGTCTGACCTTGCCTTGGGCGCCACCATGATCTGCATCACCAGCACCTATGAGTGCATTTTGTTACCCCTTCTGAGCTCCATTCGCCCTCCCTCCCCTCCCCTGCTTTGCTCCCACCCAGGTCTGGGCTCTGCCAGCTCCCCTCTGCGTGGGCTGGCTGAAGACTCCTTTGAGCAGCACATTCGCAACATTCTGGCACGGAGCTCCACCAATCCTCTTGTACTTAAAGCTGGGGACAAGGATACATCACCACCACCTCCAGAGTGTCTGCAGCTCCTCAGCAGAGCCACACAGGTGTTCCGTGAGGAGTACATTCTCAAGCAGGACATGGCCCGTGAAGAGATGCAGAGGAGGGTGAAACTCCTGACAGGCCAGAAGAACAAGCAGCTGGAGGAGTTGTCTCTGTGCAGGGAGGAGAGGAAGAGTTTGAGAGAAGCAGCAGAAAGGTTGGCTGATAAATACGAAGATGCAAAGTATCGCCAAGAAACCATTATGAACAGGGTTAAGAAAGTGTTGTGTAGCCTGCAAAGCCAGCTACCCATACTGTCAAACAGTGAAAAAGAAATGAAGAAGGAGCTGCAGACCATCAATGATCAACTGAAACACCTGGACAACAGCATCAGACAGGTGAAGATGAAGATGGAGTACCAGAAGACACAAGTGGACAAGGATATGCCTGGAACCAGGGCAACAGTCTCCCTCAACGCTCCCCAGAAGAAGGTTATTCAGGACGTCCTCAAAGAACAAGGACAGCAAATTGGTGACATGATGAAGCAGATCAAAGACATCAAAAATCATTTTAGTTTCTAAGCAGTGCAGAAAAATGCTAGATTTCCATGGAATACTCTGTTATTACATTAGCATTTTTTCTGACATTTGATAAGAAGCTGTAATGGGTTCTTGAGCTTTAAGTGGTTGTGCTATGTTTGAATAGAGGGGTGTCTTATATGCGCTAGTATAACTTTACCTTTCATACTACATGTTGTTCCGTATCAGAAATACAAAAGGTTGCATTTTCTCTTTAAAAAAAATTAGATATTTTTACATCAATATTTTTTACATGTTAATGATTTGGTCACTAACATACTCAGGTTAATGTCACATGTATAGACAGGAAAAATTATAAATAATTTGTGCTAAACTAACCGTACACAGCTGTTTTCAATTTTGTTTCTTCACTTTTTTGCATAAAAAAATAAAAAATAAACTTAACGATTCAACTTGTTTGTGACTCAGTGTTGGATAGCTACAAAATGCAGAAACATTAAAGAATAGATTAACAGTTTTATATTGACATGTATATTAACTGACATGTTCACCGCTGCTGCTTGCTGTGTTTTCTTTGTCCATACTGGAATAGATGAAGTAGGGGTGAGGTACACCGTAGACAAATTACCAGTTTATCACAAAACTAACAAACTACCATTCCATTGTTACATTCACTCTGCTACAAACAATTAAGATCACCAGTTAACCTGACATGCATGTCTTTGGACTATGGGAAGATGCCAGAGTACTTGGAGAAAACCTGTGTAAACGGAGAAGATGCGAACACCACACAGAAAGTCGTCAGCTGACTCACAGGACAGACCTTGTTCCTGTGAGTCAACAGTAGCAACAAGTACTAACCACTCTCCCACCACCTTTCAGTTAAATAATAATTTAAGTGGGAAAAAAAACAAAACAAATGTGAACTAAACAATATAGTCCACATCCTGGCAAGATGTTTGAACTTTTAAAAGGAGGCTAAAATTATATGAGTGTTTTGTTTGTTTTTGTTTGATGTGGATGTTTAGCATAGATGCAATACAGAGCATGTTCCCAGTATGTAAAAGAAAGAGACACAGCAACTCCAAAACAGAAGGCAGGAATTTTTTTGTTTTATCTTGGTTATCTTGTCTTAATAAACATTGTAAGGCAAAATTGTAAATAATATTAAAATCCAAATAGGTCTTTCTACACACTAGGGATTACATTTTTCTCCCATGTCTGAACATGTCTTTTAATGCCTCCAGTCTGCAATCTACAGCTGGGAACTCCAGTGAACAATTTCAGCACAAGATTGCCAAGAATCCTGTATCCACCAGGTGTCACTTCATCTCCAGAGCCGACGGCCTGAGTTTTTCTTCCACCGCAGGTTTCCTACTGAGGAATTCCCCACATAAACAGCCAGTGACGTATAAGGAGACCCCAGTTTTGTTGAGTAAGCTTCATTGTTGGGGATCTTTGAAGTCGCTGGGGTCACCTACTGTAATTTAGGCTGCTTGTAGGGCTGCTTTGGTAGCTTGATTTGAATAACAAATATCTGACATGGCTTAATACTCAGAATAAGTATTTATGTAACAGACAAGCACTGTTCAAACTGCTAGTGGGATTTTTTTTTTTAACTCTCTAAGGTGGTGTTGGTAGCTGTGACTGAATAATATACAAGGCCAGCATTTTTAATCAAGAAACTAGATCTTTATGATCATTTAGCTGGATTTATTTCCACCTTGATTCAACTGTAAACACATTGCCTTACATCACTTTTTCTCTCAGATACATGGAAGAGAGTGTGGTAAACTGCAGGGCTCACTCGGGAACAGTCCAAAAGGGGAATTTTAAGTTCTTTCATAAAGGTACAATGTTTAGATCCTGAGGAAACTTAGCAGACCCTAGGAAAGGAGATATTAATAACTCCCAGTCCAGCCCACTACATTCTTCACATGTGAGTCACTGTAAGCTGGAGAGCAGTGAGGAAAGGGCTCCATTGCCTCTGTTTCTCATTTGTGTTTCTTTCCATAGAGGAGTGGAAAAAGAAGGCAGGGAGGCCACTCCTTCTTTAGGAAAGCCTGAAACCCTTATGTGAAATACGCAGCTCTACACAGGACACATTCACGCTCATAACACATAGTTTACACCAAAACCAAACATGTGCTGGGAGGCGAATGTGAACGTGAACATAGAACTAAACTGGGACAAAGGGGCACTAATAGACTGCATGTGTATGTGTGAGAGTTGTGCGAGAGAGCGAGAGGCAGAAAAAAGGCTTCAGATGGTGGGAAGGAGAAGGGAAAGAGGCTTGGAAAATGGTGGTATGGGGACTTGGCAGAGGAGACTGTGAGTCACTGTTTATGTGGTCTGTCACTGAGAGACCAAGTGAGCTCGATAAAACACAACATTTTGTTGAAAAAGAGTCAAATCAAATCGCCATAGCTATTACTTCTATTTTACGTTATTTATTTTCAGATTGTAGGCATGTTGATAACTACGTTTCCAAATCTTTTCAAGTTGTATAAAAGTTTTTGCTCGTATGAAAGAATCACCAAAGAGACTGGACACAGTCAGGTAGTTTTATTTGGTTACAATGGTTGTTAACATAAGAACAGTTGGCAGAGCTGTGTACAGTAGTCAGTAATATGGCATTCATTCAGTCTAGTTGAAACGTTCATCTTAGAATGTAATGTTCTTTTATGCAACGCAGATCCTGATCCTGCACATACAACATAAACGGCGACAATTTCAAAAATAATGTATAAATTCAGCACAAAAATGTGGCATAAAAAGCATCAGCGTGAAATGCATTCAGATTGTTAGATTTGTACATGATTGTCCTGTTACATGGAGCAGAAAAGGCGGAAAACACAACTTTAGAAAATAAGTTGAAAATACATTTCTAAATGATGCTTCACTGGACTGATCACATATGAAAAAAGGCATATTCCTACAAATCTCTAATATCTAGTCACTGAAGATATGTTAAAAAAGTTTTTTCTAAAGAATAAAATTGCTCTGAATTCTTTAAAAGTACATGCTGAATATTGCTCACTTAGACTCAGCCTTTTATTTCTGCTCAGCAAATATATATTCATCATAAAAAAGCCAACTTTGACGAGTCAAATGGAAGAAGCAAAGAGCTCCTTTGACTTCTTATACACAATCCTTTTCTGAAAGCCCTTGTTTGTTGACTTATATTTAAATACAGCATGTTCATTGTGCAAGATTATAATGTCTCAGAGGAAACGTTGCATACCTAACATACAACATTTAGATTTGGTCTGCAGGAAAATGAGAGCAAATATAACAGTAGCATAGGTGTGACAGCCAGTAGCGAAGAACCCCCTCTCAGCTCCTGGGACTTAATGACATGTCTATGCATCAGAGCCTTTCTGCCTGCGTTTAGAGGGTGGGATCAGACGGGTGGGAAGCTCAGGGGGAAGACCATGACCCTCCAGCTTGACCTCAATTAGGTGGCTGGCCAGGGCAAATTCTTCATCATCCAACATGCCATCGCGATCGACATCTGAGAGCTTCCAGATGCGACCCAGAACAGAGTTGGGCAGGCGGGAGCTCACCATCCAGTCCTTTGCCTTGGTGCCGCTTAGTTTCCCCTCATTGGGAGCAAGGTTGTAGAAGATTTCATCATATTTGGGCTTGTCTTTGGTCACCACCCAATCTTCCTCCTCCTCACAACCCTCTCCATTCTCCTCAGCAAAGGGGTCACCTTCTGAGAAAGGTCCAGCACGGGTCCCCAAGAAGGCACCACCCTGCACACCTGGTTGATCACCTGCTTCCAGCTCCTCTTGCCTCAGGAGGGGCATCAGTTTGGCAATGTCACTGGAGAGCAACTCATCCAAGGATGCCATCAGATTGGGCTTCAAGGATTTGAACTTGGTAAAATCATGAACCATCAGTTGTTCCTTTAAAAACAAAAATAATGTGTTAGTCCTAAGTTTTAATAGTTAAATCAGAATAAACTTTCCTGTTGTAACTAAAAGTTAACAGAAGTTCCTCGTAAAGAAAGCCACGTGTTTCAAACAAACCTGCATCTTAGCGCAGTCTGGAAAGTCTCCAGCAGAAATGTTGTGCTGAAGCTGGATCTTGGAGAAAATAACTGGTAGCTGATAGATCAGATTCTTCTTTTTATTATCCTTCCTGAAGACAGAACGCATCTCCTGCTTCAGGTGGCTGATGATGTGGGCGTGGACCTGGGATTAAGAGAAATAAAACACACAGAGTGCACCAATCTGACTTTCTGAATAATCATTTAATGATAACTTGCTGAGATATGAACAAATATGCAACTCACTCACCCTAACCAGACGCGCTCTCTTGACCAGATCATTGAGCTTGCGTATGGCTGCATTTCGAGGAAGGTTTTGAATATCGGCAAAGAGATCCTCCTCTTCCAGCTCAAACAACTTACGGTTGTCTGTTACCAGCAATGGCTCTGCCCAAAAGGAGCCGATATAGACACGTAGAACCTCTGGAGTGCCAAATACCTTCCCCAGGGACCACATCAGGGCACCATACACTCGCATGAGCTGCTGGGTGCCCACCATGTCTGCTTTGTTTAGCACCACACGCAGCTTGTCTTCATTACCTTTCAGGGCACCGATGGCCTCGGAGAACTCATCAGATATCTCTAGTTTATGAGCATCAAACAGCAGGATGATGCGGTCTACACGTTCTGCAAACCAGCGCAGTACAGCTGGGAAGTCATACCCTGTTTAAACAAAAAATATGCAATCACTGATTCATGCATAGACCTAAATGTGGAGTATTGAAGAAACGAGGGTCAGGAGAGGGGAGAAGGTCAACACAGACACGAACCCTAAAGATTATAATCTGTAAAATCCCAAAAGCTGAATTTTCACTCACAGAGGCTTCATTTTTGTGCAAGACATAATAAATTATTTCATATTTTTTCAGGGATTGGTTGATCTGTATCAACATGATTCTACTAAACCATAAGTTTATCAAAATCCTCCCCAAAAAACATACTCCCACATACTTTCTGTGGGATTGCCACATAGATAGTTTTGGTTTTTATCTTTTTTGGTTTTAAGATAGCATCTCTAAATTTTTGATAACTGAAAAAAAAGAAAAGAAAAAAGTAGTAGCCTACTTTTAAAAGAGCATCTCAGTACCTCTGAACAATCCAGTCCATTTCTTTGTTAAGTGAGAAACTGAGACTTCTCTTTTAACATCTCATTTACTTCCATCCTCTTAGGATATAGAAGCAAATCTTGCAGATGAATATTTCAAAACTTCAGGTGATCAAACCAAAACTGTTTACATGGCTAGACACCACCAGCGGTAAGCAAGGAAGTATGTTTTCATAATTTGCGTATACCGACCCTTTAAACTTGTTAGTTGCTCATGCAGACTGATTGGAATAATGGGTTGCATGGAGCATGAGTGAATATTAAATTGGAAAAAAACTAAATGGTGTGATGTGATGGTGATAGTTAATGCTCAACAGTGCATTCTTCCAGATGTGCGCGCAGAGTTGACTGCACTGTTTCTGTTCCTTATTATGATTTTATGGCTGCTGTGCACTGCAGAGATGTTTTTTGCTCTGCTGCCAAGTGTCATTGTGACAGAGCATACTGGTCCCATGAGTTAGCCAGGCGTGCCAAGGAGATGAGTTTGTGAGCTGATGTTCAAGGACGTGTGTCTCCGCAGGCCCCCTATGCCCTCTCCTCACCTTTGCGACTTCCCTCACCTCGGCTCACTCTCTGTTTGGCACCAGACAGGATCCCTGGTGTGTCAATAATGCTGATGCTCTCCAGAACCTGGTTAGGCATTTGGGCACACTGGAATCTAGGATATTCATAAGCAAACAAAGAATGACATAACATTGTTTAAAAATAGGGTCATTAAGGTCACTTTAGTTAAAAAAAAAAAATCTGCCAGTGTCAATGGAAAGGGTCTAAATTATGTGGAAATAGTCAACTCTTATCAAAAAAGCCAGCGCGATCTCAGGAGCAGATTGAAAGCCATTCTGTCCACACACCCCGTCCCTCCCACTGAAGGCCATTGTGTGCAAGCAGGCCTCTTTTGCTCTGGGTTTCCTGAAGGAAAATGACCATTACTGCCAGAATCAAACAATAAGGCCCGCTAACGATGTGTGGCTTAGAACAACACCACCGCTTCCTGCAGCTTATGGGCTTAACGAGCCCACCGATTCCTAGAACAGGAAGTCAACGCAAAAGGAGAGACGCAAATACATTCTCAAACATACCCTGCTGAGGGAGACAGGAACGCATGCTTGGAAAACTTGCACCAGAATGTCATGATGGAGCCCATTAACAGAAGCACTCTAAGTTCCTGTCACTTCTGGCCTGCGTGGCTATGCCTCTAATACCTCACTTCACTGTAAGACACGTAACTTCTTCCTTGGCTGACAACATTGGAAAACATCAGCTTGGACAGTAAACATGGCGGGAATGAACGTCACGTTTGTCCTACAGTTTCCCCAGTCCCTCCATAGTCTGTGACTTCATTTGTTTCTCTTTACCCAGAGAGGCTCTAGACCCCTCTAACCTCACTTTTGAACTGTAGTACATTGCAGTTCCTGTCTGAGTACATGATCTTTCATCACCCTCTTGGGTGATATCGCTCTGTTTCACCATTTTTCCACAAATAAGGCAAGAGCCTCCTCCTCGCAAATTTGGCACAAGCACTTGAAATTCCAGAGCTAAAACACTCTCTGTAATCTTCATATCTCCTTCCCCGTTTTCCCTCCATGAGTTCTCTCACGTGTTCTGCCTAGTTCATGCTAAAATGTAATTGTCTCACTTAGTGGAAAAAAATTCACAACGCACTGTGAATAAAAGACAGATTCTCACCTGTTGAGAAAGGTGTTTCCGAACGGATTGAGTTTGCGGAAAGGCTTGTTAGGGTCTACAATAAGGGCATTCCCTGGGATGACTGACTCCACGTCTCCATGCATGATGGCAGTGAAGCAGTCAGTGGTGGGTTCAGGACCTATCCTGCTCCCAGGAATATCCTGCTCCAGCAGATACCTGTAAATTAGACAAAAAGCTTGTAGTTTGTTGTGTTTTGTTTGTTTTTTTAATATATATATATATATATTTGCTGTCACTTAAATAAAGTAGAAATACTCGGGAAATATAAGAATGGGGCAAATGTATACTGTAGAGTTGTAGTGTCTTACTTGATGAATGTTGTTTTTCCAGTGGAGTACTGTCCAACAACTAGCACCATAGGCTTATTGTCAAAATCTGCATCCTCCAAACTAGGAGAATGGAAGTCATGGAATCCGTAGTACTGCTCCAGAGGCAGCAGTTTCTCGCGGTACAGGGACTTCAGTCCCTCCGTCACAGTGTGGATCACCTCAGGCGCCTTCTTCACATTTTTTCTCCCCCAGCGTGACATATTGATTGATTAACAAGAGGATAGAGCGCTTCTTGCAAAAATCAGTGTCAGATTTATGTCAGTTGCTTGGAGTTATATTTCCTGTGGCCAAGCCTTGGAAAAACCTTCAGGTGTTTCCTGTATTTATACGAATGCTGCTCACTTGTCCTTGAGCCCTTCTCTGCATACACTCAGAGAAACGATAGGGCTGATGTTTACTTTTAAGTTGGGAGTTTCTCCTTTGAGTCAACACACTGAAACCTTTAGATCCTGAAATGCGGAGAGAAAATGAGGCAGGTAGAGGTTAAGTCAAACAGAAAAAAAAGAGATAGCGCCACATCCCAGAAGAAATCCATGTGTTCTTGATCAAAGTCTGCCACATTCTAGAGTAACAATGTGGAATCTAAAGCAAACTTCAGCCCACCCTCAGTCTGCCAAGCATTTTCAGTGGATGCCTGGAAAAAGTTGCTGTTCATGTTGGAAGACCTGCAAACCCAGCCCTGCATCAGGATTTGCTCAGGCACAGCTCATTCCTCTACAGTGAAATGAGTAAGACATTCTTTTATCCGCTGCAGTTCCCTCAGTCGAACATGTAATTCGTGCACAGATTGCTCATACAAGGAGACATCTCAGGAGATAGTGTTCTCATGGAAAAATAAATTTAACCCTTGAGTAATTATCTTTTTTACAGCAGTCTATATAAACAGGAACCCTGGATTAAGAGTCAAAGGCATAACTCATTATAGAAAGAGAGTGACATTAAGGAAGATAGGCAAGACACGTGTCAACAGATGTTAGCTCATCTGTGAAGAGCTTCTCTTGCAAATCCAATTTAAACTAGGATATTAAAAAAAATCTGCCCCGAGGAAAACAGTAATCACAGTCCTGACATGTCATAAGACCAGTGTGGAAAGCCCTCTTGTCAAAATGGCGAACCCTGGAGATCTAATAGAGAGGCATTAAATGTTGCCATTATATACAAAAGTACTGCGTCGGCCAAGCTGTACGAGTAAAAGTGGATTTATGGTCTCACTGTAAAGATCAAAAAGCTCTGGGATCGTTTTATAATGTTTAAGGATGAAGGAAAATGCCTTGTGGGTTTGCACACTGGAATTGCA